>JAPSES010000069.1:3233335-3248299 GCA_029822895.1 Maxillicosta whitleyi | reverse complement strand
TAAAATGAGTGAGCTTTTGTAACAGTATCTGGTGATTGACTGTATCAAAAGCTTTTCTGAAATCAAGGAAAACAGCCCCTACAATACCGCCTGCATCAAGTTTGGATTTGACATTTTCTAAGAAGAAGCAGACAGCTGTCTCGGTTGAATGATGTTTTCATTCACTTACAGGTAAGGAACCAAATATGGTAATTTTATTTACCTTGATTTTCTACATAACAACAAAAAATGTTAAATTTCACAAAAGTGCTAGTCTTGTTAGGTTCTGCAGTAACAGACTTAAGAGTACTGTGCTCTACAAAGGGTTAATGACACTGATTCACAACAAAAGAAACATCATGGATTACTTTAACCCATAAAGACCCAAACAACCACCATCTACCAAAATCATTACCTAAAAAAATCATTACCATTATCTAAACTGTAAAATCACTGTTGATACAGTAATCCATGTAAATAATTGGTGTAAATGCAGTTTGTCATCTTTTTAATGGTCATCACATATGGCCCATTCAGAGGCTCAAACATTGTTATCTTCTACAATATTGATTCACCAGTAAAACCCATGGAGTTTCATAAAGACAGTGGATTGAGACACTTTGTTTATGCACAGTTAATGATAGATCGGACTGGAAAAAGTCACTTTTTCTTCAGTTTTTTTTAATATAATGATCCTCAACTTTACTCGGAACCTTTATGAACAGCTACATAATTAGTAAATGAAATGTTGAAAAATACCAGATTTTCACTGAAAAAACACAAAATACAGAAGATAACATTGCAATTAACAGTGATAAATCACTTAAGAACCCGATAAAGATAGAAGAAAATTAATTTGGGAACTGACGCAAATGTCACACTGGGTCTTTATGGGTTAAAGTTTTTCCAAATCTTTGTGAAGGTTCTAGAAAGTGGTTATCTCCGCTTATGGTTATGAGAAAGACAGTGATCCAGTTCTGAATTGTCAATGAATCATGCTACTTTTTTTTTTTCCCACCATCCACCTCCTTGTAGCAGCCGAGTCAAGGAAACCGGTGAAGAACAGAGCTGCTGCAATTAAGCCTGGCTTTGCCCTTCAGCAGCCCACTCTGCATGTTGGAAGACTGACCCTCCTCGGCTTCTCATCCTCCAACACTGCTGAGTGTGTGGGAAGCATCCTGATTTACACTCGATACTCTTTCAATGACAATCTCAGAACATGCAGCAAGAAACATCAGCGCAAACCAAACTTGCATAAAGTTGAACGTACCAGAGAGCAGAACAGCTTATTCTGTTAGATGTCACCATGATGGGACTGGATGGTTTTGCTAGAATATCAGTTTAATATTCTATCCACCCACTCGTTGGCTTTTTAAATGACTTGTCATATTAGATTTTAATTGAATAAGACTGAAAGTGCATTGTTTTATGCTCAGAAGAAAGTGAATACAGCAAACACACACAATGATTTTATACTTAAGTAATTATAGACATGTCAGCAAGAGCTGGCAATTACAAGTCTGTAGCTGAAAGTAAAGAAAACAAACAAAAAAATGTATGTCATGACTTTAGATACTTGTAATAGCTTTTTGTGAGATTATTGTCATGATCAAGGAAAACCCAACACTCAGAACTTGTGTTTTTACCTCCGAAAGAAAAGCAAAAATTACAAAACCCAATTTTTTTTGCAAGATGTTAAAAGTCTACACTGAAAAAAATCCCCTTTTCTATGTGTTAATTGCTTTTTCTATAACATAGAGCTCTTTTGTGTAAATTAAAAGTTCTTTTAATGTAGTTGTTATGGCTATGAGTTATGAGTTACTGGAAAATTTTACTGGAAAAAAACAAACTGACACATCTAAGTTGTAAAATATTATTTCAAATTAATTTTTAGGTAAGCCAAATGTACTTAATGCAGCCATGTAATCACTTGCAAGTCAGTGCAAACTTAATAATATTTGTCATTAAATTTGTTTTAGATGTACTAAATATTTCCCAAAACATTTGTATTTGTTACTGGATAATTAGATAACACTTTAGGTAACTTTTAGTTAGATAAATGTAGCCCATTTTAATAATTGTTCAAGAAGCTATTAAATAATCTTATCATTATATGTGATGTATTTTCACCCATCTCATTACTTGCAAGATTTACATAAATGTTAAAATACCTTATGATTCAGGTAAAACTGTTTTTACACAAACAAGATTTTAATAATCTCTGAACATTATAATTTACTCATGAGATATTTTTTGAGTTGCCTTATTACATAAGTAACTTTAGGTCTAATAAATGATTAATTTATGCATTCATTACTAACTCAGTGTTATGTAACTGGTTGGAATAAATGGTCCATTTAACAGTTGAACTACCTTTTGTCTATTTTTAAGAAAATATCTCCTTCATTCACTCTCAAACTCTCAGTATTTTATATTGAAACATTTTATTTGTTTTTGTTGTGTTTTGTTATGTTTTTCCAGTGTTGTTAAATTACCAAAATTAAATATAGCATCACATTGCACAAACCCACACAGATTTTTTATTTTTATTTATTTTTATTTTTTTTGACATTTTTAATGATTCTGAGTTTAGTCAGTCTTTGGTTTTGAGTGTGCATATGTTTGTTTTCTTTTTCAGTGTTCAAGGTTACAGGGCAGTGGAATCAGGCAGAGTTGCCAAGCCTTGTCTGCACATATGCAAAGACATGCCTGATTGGTTGCATAAGCATGAAAGAAGAAACCTCTGACCCCAACCAGACACCATTCCACCGAATCACAGTTATAAATTACAGTCCATTCCTCTGTGTTTATCAAACACTGCTACTGTCTCTCCTTGCTAAAATTGTTTACTTCAATCCCGTATCAAATAAAAATGTGACTGAATGATCCCAGTGTTTTGTATCTGCCTGGCACAAAAAGAAAAAGATTGCAGTTTTTTTCTGATGTATTTTATTGTGGTAATCAACAGGAGATTTTTTTTTTTTTTTTTTTTTTTTTATAACTGGCAGTTTATAAATTGTTTTCTCACACAACAACCTGTGAGGTGAAACCAACTCAGAGTCAAGATTGCTTCAAATGCAATTACAGGAAGACAGCAAGAAGAGGTCAAAGTTGTTCAGTTTAGTAGATGTTGTTTCAGTCCATCAAGCTCAAGCAGCTTATAATAACACCATCTGTTAAAATTATGTAGTTATACTTAACTTCTATTCAGCCAGAAAAGTCATAAGACTGGAATAAATAAATAAATAAACCATTTTATGTACAGATCTGACACATGTACAGATGGTATGTCGTAGTTTTTCCCTTTCACTAAACATGCAGGAGGTCCCGGGCTCTACTGTTGGTACAAATGGCAACGGAACCACCATTTGTTTTCTAGAGCAGCCTTATATATTCAGCACAAGTCAGCAAGATATAAATACAAATGTGTTGTGTTTTGCTGAAAAGGCAGTCAGGTGTATAAGTTAACCCACATGGAGCTTTGAGTTTGAGAAATGCGGAGGGAAAACTAATTCATCTCACCTGTAACAAGTGAAACAGGTATGTAATCTGACCTAATATCTTTATCATTTGTCCTATATATTACTTGTCCTGTAAAGGATTTTGTTTGAGTCATGCTGGATTTCCTCAGTGTCACTTCTCTCAGATTTCATGATGAATGGGCAATGGCAGCGCCACAATCGCTTTTTAAAGATAAAGTGTCTTATCTGTGAAATAGACATTTTATTTTAGACCTTTTGCTCTGTAACAGAATCTGTTCAACTATTAGCTTAACGCTTTCCTGTTTCTGCCAAACTGTAGATGGAATGATTTACACATTATCTGCACTAGTCAAATGTTTCCCAAAGATGAATAGTTTTCCCTTTAAGAAAGCATAAATGATATATGATTCATTTACCATCAGATGCTTTTTTCTTTTCATGATGTGTCTCCCATAACTGGGTGCAAGAAAGTGCACATACTCGTACTATCTAGTAACTCATCCACATGACTGTGAATAATGGAGAATATTCTAATTGTCCACATGAAGTTATATTATTAAACATGAAAATCCACTGCTGATCTACAGTCCTCTTCTTATGAGTCTGGAAACATTTTCACCAGGTGTAGTGTCTATTTTATGCCACATCACCTCAGCTCTAATGGTGTATTTAAGGACTGTGAGTGGTGCCTACAGACAATCCCATCTGAATTATCAAACATTTCTCATACAAAACTATACTATTGTCATGCACTTTATTACTAATATCTTCTGCAAATTGAAACATGACAGGTTTTTGGCATTTAATAGAGCTCAACAACCATCATGGGGAGAGCAAAAAGGTTGTCCAAATGGAAATGTGATGAGTTTCAACCTTGCTTGCAGAGTGGAGAGCAGCTCCATCGTCGTCCGAGGCATCCTCATGTCAGAGTAGTGACAGTCATTGGGCTCCTCATGTCACATGACACATTCATTTCTTTGCATCCTAAAGCCAAACAAAACAAAACTCAGATCTCAGATTCTCTTCGGGACGATGACTGTTCACATCCAGGAACAGGCTGCTCATTTACCAGCTCTGTCGAACACTTCCTGCCTTCCTTTTTCTCGACAACTCCCTCCTCCTCCTCATCCCTGCTGATGAACGCCAGCTCGTTCTCATAGCAGAAGGAGTTGGCTCCAGATGTCGGGAATTTCCTCTCCTCCATGTCTTTGGCACTGCATCTCGGGGTGGATGGTACTTCAAATGTTTTGTGAAAGTAGGCGTAATCTATCCTATACTGGTTCTTCTCCTCAAAGATGACGGGCTCAAAGCGGTGACCCCAAAGGATCTCTGAGGCCAGGTATGAGCTCCGGGCCTGCGTTGTCATGGCCGTGGCCTCCACCAAACCTTCCAGTATGATTACAATCTCAAAGTCTGACGTTTCCAGATCATGCTTGCTGATGCCAAACAGTGGACTTTCCTCATCGATCTCGTGTATGACAGTGAGAGGTGCGACCAGAAACAGACGGTCTGTGCCTTTGTCATAACCCACATTCATGTCGATCTGATCCAGGGGGATGTACTCGCCTTCTTCTGTGAAGCGAGGCTTCACGAGCTGGGCCCTAACATGAGCCTCAACAATGTGGCTCTTTCTAAGATTAGCAACTCTAAACATGAGGCACAGCTTCCCATCTCGCATGGCGATCACTGCATTGTGGCTGAACAGTAACGTTTCTGCACGCTTTTTGGGCCTTGCCATCTTGGCCATAATAGCACCAATCATGAAGGCGTCAATGATGCACCCCATGATGGACTGAAAGACCACCATAAAAACAGCAGCCGGGCATTCCTCTGTTACACAACGTGCTCCGTATCCTATGGTTGTCTGGGTCTCAATAGAGAACAGGAAAGCAGCCACAAAGCTGTTGACCTGTGTGACACAAGGAATAAAACTGTCGTCCCCTGTAGGCCGGTCCATGTCACCGTGCAAGAGGCCGATCACCCAGAAAGCCAAGCCAAATGTTAGCCAGGACACCACAAACACCAGGCTAAAAAGAAGGAACATGTACCGCCAGCGGATGTCCACGCAGGTTGTAAAAATGTCAGATATGTAGCGCTGCGACTTCTCATCCATGTTTGAGAAGTGGATGTTACACTGCCCACTCTTGTTGACAAACCGGCTGTGGTATTTGCGTCTCGTGTGGATTTTGCCATTTCCGAAACTGCCTACAGCAGGCATGGTACTGAGTCTGAAGCCTTCTTCTTCACAGGACACGAAGCTATGGTGGTGGGCCCTTCCCACGCTCATGCCTCAGTGGGGCACAGCTACGTGGCTGCACACGATCAGCCCGGCTCATACAAAACGGACCAGGCTCACAGGAAGTGCACAGCTGCGTCCAACACAGTGGAAGTGAAAGATGGGGCACAAGTGTAGGTTCCTGTGAATGAAAGACACATGAAATATTAATACATTAAGCATTAATACACTTAAAACTATTAAAATTCACCAGGGTTTATGTAATTATGTCATCATTTATTTTTCACACATACACAGAACATACACGATGTAGCTGTTTCTGGTTTAGTTTGATGTGAAAGTCATAGTCTAGTTCTCTTCCAAAAGCACATAAACATCGTGTAAACTTTGAACCTGAGACCTTAAGAGACTTATATGTCAGATTATTATTTTTTCTGCTGTTTATGGTATACACGTTTACGGATACATTCTCTATACCTGTTTATTTTAGCTCTATTTTGACTTGAAAAAGCTTTCCTGTAATGTACAAGTGCTGCAAACACTAATGCTTTATATTTATTAAAACATAAATACTAAATCATAAATACTAAACATTAAAAAAAAAACTGTCTGTCATTGTTAAGGGTTTTATAACTGTCTTTTAAGTACAGTACTAAACTCCTGAATCTTTTCTACTTAAAGATTGTTTTCTCTGCTGAATCAGAAAAAACTTACTTTTATTTTCCATATAGTAAAAATCACAGGGGTCAGTAATTACACAGTCATACATGTAGTTAAGCTATGATGCGTGACTAATTAATACTCACATTGTCAACTGGTTGCCACACTGCATGCAAGATATTCTCCTAAATAATCACATTAAACATCTGGTTTCGGTTGGCTCTGTTGAAAACAGTCCCGTATATACAATACATGTTTCTCTGATCAACAAGGTACAGAAATAGCCAGTTAATCCAATGCCCTGCCACTTTATGTGACGTATCTTCTGTTTCCTCCAGCTGGCACACTATTAGAGCCACTGGAGTACTGTGATGAGGTTGTGTGATTCCCCTGTGAGCCTGTACTGGAAAATAATATGCCCTGAAAAAACAGGGCAGAAAATTGGACATCATAAAAGAGAACTGAAAAAGGTTTGATGGTAGAGATCGATCGGATCACCTCAGGTCATATAAATGGAAACGATATTTTTACAAAAGAAACATTATCCGGATCTGTCTCAATTTCAGCCTTCGGCACATCCAGCCAGAACTGTATTTAAGATCACAACAAAAGCTGTTCAATATCTGATTGTTGTTTTTTTTTTGTTTTTTTTTTTTGGTGATCCAGCAACTTGTGGTAACCACTTTTTTCTCAAAAGCCTCCTTTTTCTCCAGTAGACTACTCACACCTGAATCAAATCAAAGATTACATTTATAATATATAAATATATAACCTTGCTTTCTCATTTCCAAATTTCTTTTAAATGATTTGCTATATGCGAAAATTAAACTAAACCTTTGTATATTTCTATCACAAATTAAAACTCAAATACCCTAAAATTTTAAGTTTGATAAGTACAAAAAAAAAGATTTATACACTTTTGATTTATAAACTTAGAATATTTTCATATGTTCCCCTGCACTGATATTTTTCTCAGTTTTAATTCTGAAATAATACTAGATTCCTCTAGCATCTGTGTTGTTTTTGGCAGGAAGTTGACTCATTTGTAATCATAAAATAACACTGTGTACCATGCTTTCATGCTGCAGACTTCAAGGACCCAGAGGAAAACACATCAGTTACAGGTCAACGCAAGGTGACATTTTGTTCAACAACTGGAGGAAAAGCAGACTGGAGGGGACATATTGTAATGTTGCCTTATTGTTACAATGATTACTTTTCATTATGTCGTTAAGTTTTATAATATGACGTACAAAAATCAATGTAGTGGAATCAGCTCGGGGTATTGGGAAGTAGAATGTATTTTGTTCTGATACACAGAACAATGTACAATCTGTATGAAAGGTGATATGGAAATAAAATTCAAGTTGACTTGATTTGGAGGAGTATGTAGTGATAAAATGTTTGGGATTTTGTCTTTAGAAAACCTTCGGAACAGGGTCAGAAAGACAGCATTGCAGATTTTTACCACAGAGAAGGTGAGTTCTGTGGATGCACTTAAACCTCCAGTGTGAATGTTTTAAGTTCAAAGTATGACGACTGAATACTCATTGATAAAAACTGATTTTTTTTTTTTTCCTCCTCAGACTCAGTGTATGAATATGGGCATGTGCATTAGGTACTGTCTGCAGTTCCTTAATGCTCTAGTTGCTAGGAAGCAGGATCTTGGGTATCCAAAGATATTAATATCTAATATTCTGTGTGACTGCTCCTTCGCTCTCTCAGGAGTTGCTCTGACTGCTGGGCTCTGATCCTTACACCAGAGCAGAGTCCATTTTTTTCTGTTGTTTTTTACAGGAGAAAATATATTCTGAACAATCACAGACCAACCACATGTCATTCAATCGAGGAAATGATTTTGGCTACAGTGTGTTTACTGATCTATTCTCTAAAATCATGAGCAGCTTACCTTGTGTGCAGGTGTTTCTGTTTGTATTGATCTCCAACTTTCCTTTTATTCCAGATCGCCTGGACTTCTAGCCACACTGCTGCATGTTTCTCTGCAGGTTTCTTCAGGTCTTCTTTTCTGTTTACGGGTAGAACCACTCTATACATCTGAGGCAGAAAAGTAAAAGAGAGAGTACCTTCATGTCTCTCCCTCCTTGTTTTAACGTGCCTCTTTCTTCAGTCAATGATGGGGACATTACAATGTCTCAAAATCCTCCAAAACTTCAGCTCGGTTGATATCCAGGTGATGAAAAACAGATGCAAAACTGCAGAATGACTTTAAAAAAGTCAAAAAATAAATCATATATCAAGTTGATTACTCTATTATCCAAAAATTAAATGCAGTTTTGAGGGAGCTTCACAAGGCCTGTAGTGTCCAGTCCAGTAAAAAAAAAAAAAAAAAACATTCCCCGCAACTTAATTTAGAGTCATGTGCATCAGGCGTCAGTCTTTCCTTGTCTGACACTTTCTGAGTATATCTGCTATCTGATCTTGCTCTGCTGCAGATCCCACTCGGTATCCCACATCCAGTGAACTATTGCTCACTGCTCAGCTCTCGTCCTCCCCCTCCCTTTCACAGTGTCACTGTAGATACTTGGCATTTGGAAACTACATGCTCTTCCCCTACCAAGTGTTGTACCGACGTTGGTCAGCAATGTTTGTAGCTGAGAGGACCTCCTGGATTATTAAGAAGTGATGTTTATGCTGCAAGAGGGGAATAAGTGGTGGTTTTGTCAATGTTTTGACCCATTCAGAAAGTAAACCATGTCTTGCTTAATATGTAGCACCATCAGAAGCTGATGTAGGCTAAATACTGTGCACACACTCATGTTTCTCATCATGTCAGCTTCATTTATCTATATAGCTCAGTGTAACAAAGTACATGTTTTCTTAACACTTAAGCACTTAAAATGAAAAAAACAAACACACTTTAAAGCAGAGGATGGACTCCAGTGCCACTATGGATCGCCAGTAATAAAAATCCAATTGATCTACTAATGGTAGAGAGAGAGAAAAAAAATCATATAATTGATGGAGAAATGGCTGTGCCTAAACACACAGATCTGAGTTTGTAATTGGTGCTGAGGCTCATGGGAATTTAGTCATTACAGTAACAGTATTAATTTAGGTTTTAAGCAAGTGTATTTTTTTAACTGTAGGTGCCACAAAACTGTCCGGACATTAAGTATTATGACAAAAATATCTGATCGTTATATAAAAGTGTACAAGCCTCTAGTCCCAAACACCTTGATTAAAATATATTTTATCATCAGAACCAACATAATACAGTTTAGATGAGCCAAAGTGAACTCAAAGAAAACGCTACATGTGTAGCAGAAGGTAAAAACAATGCTAGACCAATGCATTCAAATTGGGGATAGGACCCTGAATGAAAATCTATACACTTTGCTCTAGTCGACTATAGTGGTTTTATGTGTGATTTAAAATATAATTTGACATCAGAGCTGAAATTTCAATGTCATCCTCTCTGACCATTCTTGAGTAGTGTCTGGCCCCTCTTTTTAAAACACCACAAAATGAGATCCACATTACTCTCAGGAACGATGCCACGGCTGACGTAAGCTGAGAGGAACATGGCCATCGGTCTCAGCTGGTCAGCTGGTGCTTCAGTCTGGTCAGTACACCAGGGACGGATCCATGAAGCTGAATGTTAGTCATTCCACCACTGTGAGTCTCCAGCAGCAGTTGGTTGAGACCAAACTGTTGCTGATCAACTGACATTGGGTCAGTCTCAGGTTTGGGAACCAGTACCACAGACCCAAATCAGAGTCTGTCTATGAGGAGAAGGATTGTGGCAGTTTTTATTGTTAACAGAGGCCATACTCCAAAGTTTACTTTCAACCTTTTTTTTTTACAATTGGATGAAATATAAACTGATTTTTTTTTTTTTTTTACACTTAGTTGTTACTTGTGTGATTAGATGAATAAAATGTGTTGATTTGACCTTCTTTTCTGATTAATATTTCAGTAACATAGTGCATACTTCTGTATTATTTTCAAGCTTTATGGGGCCTTATTAAACTCTGATAGCATAGTGTGGGTGTCTGTTTTCTTATTTTAATCAGACTTAAAGTATGACGACACATGGAATCATTTCTCTAAATAACTTTTATTATATTTCTCAAATTTCTTCAAGAACTTAAAACATCTTAGGCAGCAAATGTCAGATTAACAATACAATTAAAAAGTGCGTGCAAATTCAAAATTCAAGGGGATTTGTTTATATTTAGCTGAATGTGTGTTTGTAGCTTTACATACTATGCACCATAAATTATTACTATGGTATTAGGCTTGTAAATGGGTCATGGGTTCAGTTTGGAGATGGCAGACCAGAGGAGGATGTGAAGTGTGCTATCAGGACAGAGAGCAGCCCAGTCGATACCTCGTACCCAGTGAGTTATTTAAAGGCCGCCTCACTGCGGCAGGACAAACTGGGCCAGGCTTGACCACACTCGGGACAGGGGCTGCAGCGTTTGATCACACATGATCACCTTTCACACGTCCAACACCGTCTTCTAATTCATTTCAACTGTGTTATGAGAGTACAGGATGTTTACTTAAAGGTTGGTGTAACTGGTTTTGGCAGGACATGCAGGATCGGTAGCATGGCAGGTACTCCACTTATACAACTGTGTAGCCGTCTGTTTGGTTCGTTCTCAGCAGCTCTCCCACTGTTCCTGCTCCCTTGGTGTGCGTTTCTGCAGTTCCTGTTCATTGTTCTACCCATACAGTATTTATATATCTCAATGGGGAATCAAATCATTCGCCAAGGTGAACAGACGACCTTGTACTTTTGACTTTTTCTGTGATTATATTTGGGACCTGTTGTTAGCATGTGATTTTTAGCTCATTACTAGCACCCTATCAAGCCAGACTTTTGCCCCATCATTATGTTTATTTTTCAATAAATTTTACTTTCCTTCCTGTTACAAAAATTTATTACTAGTTTCATTCATGCTGGTTATGTTTTCCATATTATTACAGCATTAGCTTGTTCCTGAGTTTCCACAGTGGTCAATACTTGTACATAAAACAAATTATTAGTTAGCATATTAGTTAGCTTAAAACAACAAAGTGTTCGACGTACACTTTAAAATGGAAACCATATATAGAGAAGTTCAGTTATTTCAACACTTTTAATATTTTCAATTTTGTATTTTGTTGTGCAAGAACAGGCTGTGTTACCTGTTACTGAAGGTGAAGTTTGCATTGGGGTCCATTACAATGTTAGCTATTTTAACATTAGCTAAATCTGTTTCTAGGCTAATGATTGTCTTGGTGCCCTATATCCATGACAACAACCATAGTATAGCATGATTTCCATGTAGAGGACAAAATGAAAAGTTTTTTGCTTGTTCCATAGTTCCGCAGTAGTAGTTTTTTGTTCCTCTACAGTTGTAATTCTCTACAATACCAGCGACTGCTAGTGTTGAAATGGATTTAGCCAACACCAACACGATCAGCTACAGGAACAAAACAGACTCCAACACAAACTACAGGCACCCGAGCGCAATTAATCCTACATATTAAACCTAAATAACAATGCTTGAGTTTCTACGATCATGTATGACCTACAGTGCAAGTCTGTAATTCATGCACAGTAAGCATAAACTAATTATTATGCTTCTATGCTAATAAGAAAAATACTCTAAGTTATGGTCGATATGTGCGCCTTACTAAAAAGTCTTACCATTGATTTTTTTTTTTTTTTTAAATCCTGAAGCAGTGTCAGAAAAAATTAATTCTTTCACAGAGTTAACTTTGCTGCAAAAGAAAGGAAGATAAAGAACAAACGCAAAAGCTAGAGATTTTCTAAGAGTTTGTGTTGGCAGCCAACACTGACAAAAACAACCTGTGAGTGGGGAAGAGAGGCGTTGTGCACCTACCAAGAGAAAGAAATACACAAGACACAGGACTTTTTAGGGAGCTGTTCACCAACCTCTCTGCCCCAGTTAGGAAATACAGTATGCTCCAGATGAGCCCAATCAACATCCTGCCTCACAGTAATTAAGTACTCTCACCTTGTGAAATGAAATTAGGAACACTATGAATATCCACACAAGAAGGCTTTTAAAAGTCAATTACACCTTCAAATCATTTTACCGTAGAATATTACAAAAATGGAAAAGTCATTCATTTCAGGCAAGATAAAGCAGATGCCAGGTAAGTCAGAGCCAGAACTAAAATTATCATCTCTACACTGTTTTATATTATCTGTGGCGCGTTATGTTGTGCCATCATCATCAACATTTTAACATCCTGTTTGTTGCGTCAGCTAAACATACAATGACTCATTTAAATACCGTCCTCCATACCAAGGTTGGTGGTCACAAACTGATGTTGGAGCCAAATTTATGCTTCTCTCAGGTGAAGAAGTGGGATTTATTGTCATGGAAACACAGAAAATTTTCATTTTGAGAAAACAAGTTGCATGTAGGTCACACGTGACCTCCAGTTTAGTTCTATGTGGTCAAAATGAAATTGTAAAACAACATGCAACTCTTTGCTCTTAGCTCTGAACACAAACCTGTGTCAGATCTAAGATGTGTTCAGCTCCAGTGTAAACGCGGCTGAAGTGTATCATTAGGGAAACAGGCTGTACTTGCTGATCAGAGCAGCTCCCGCTGGTTGCAGTAATTGATCTTTGCATGACTAAATGGGCCACTTATTTTTACAGCCTGAGCAGGTGCATCTGTGTACTGGTGTTTATACATATGCTGCTGATCAGTCATGAGGACTGGGAGCATTTGTGGGGCACCTCGGCTCTGAACAAGCCTTGCAGGTGCACACACACTGATGCTTCATTGTACATTCATAGTGTAAAGCAAAAATAAACTAATACAACCCTATGGACCAAATCCACACAGAGTGCCTACAGTCTGTTCTGTTTTAAGGATCTATTCACAAAACATGTTGCACTGATGATTTTGCTGGGATAAACCTGACCACAAAGTTTTGAATCCCTGTAGTTTACACATCTGCAATTTGCTCTTGTTTTGTTTGAATGTGTCTAGTGTTTCAGGTGTTTCTCTTTATTTTCAATACAGATTATTCAATAATGAAAACTACAGAAACTGTAAAAACCATTAAAAAAAAATGCACAGAGCTTTTCACAATCAAACAACTTTAATGTTTCTGTAGTCTTTCACATCTAACAAAAATCTATTGATAATGAAGCATCAGTACTGGTATATAGACGACTTTGAAGTCAACGTCACAGTCTACATCACACATGCAATGTTGTGGCAGAAAAACATTGTATATCAGTGGAGCTAAAGTGAAAGATTGGGGTGGACAGAGAGAACAGAGGAGAAAAAATGTTTTGTGCTGTAGGTTGACAGAATAGAAATGCCAAAAAAGCAACCTTCACTTTTACCGAATACCATAAGTGAAGATGCCCTTTGAGGCAAACCGTAGACGCTTATATCTGAAGTCATTAAATGGACTGAATCAGCAGTTATTTACATTATTTTAATGTACATTAAACAACACTTACCTAGCCATGTAAATTTGGCTGGCAGTATATAGTTGGTTGACTTGTCAAGGATTGCCCTTGTTTTGTAAAACTGCGATTTACAAGATGTTTTACAAGATTTGTGAATGACTAGGCAGCACATTGGTCCTTAACACACCAAAACCTTCAGACAAATCTGGGTATTCAATATCCTGGACATGACTGCAAAATACAAAGTTATGGCACGGAGGGATTTGTATACCTTGAGCTTTTCTTTTATGTAAATGTTGGGTTTTTCAACATGATATAAACAGATGTGCAGCCACTGTGGCTTTGGAGACTTCATTGACTCTGTGACCCATTGACCCAACAGTGAGTATGTACTAGGAAACCTCACCCTGCTGCTAAAAGTCAGCCTATCTTTGTAAAATACCTTGTCTCTTGTTGACAGACCATTAAAATAATTAAATAAGGCCTCTATATCTTTCATCACTTTGTTTCTCTCCTGATTTTCACGCTCCTGACACTGGCTTCCAGGTACTTTTGACACCACAACTGTCACTTTCTGCCACCACTTAGGCTCCACCCACAAAATACATCATCACTGTTTACCAACATCCAAATAGTCTTATTTGGTGTCACTTCTGTCATGTGTGTCACAGCATCTCTGAACCCCAAAAGAGACTGTATGCTTTTATGCATAGAACACAGCAGCTGTAACTCAATTAACACCAAATCTGTTCAAATAAAATGGTAATAGTGGTAAAAAAAAAAAAAAAAATTAAATGGTGAAAAAATTGATGCTCTGACTGGCAGTTGATCCCCAGTCTTCCCATTTGCAGTGCAAAGGATTACCTACTGAACTTATTGCCATGTAAACTTGTTAAGTATTGGAAACTTGAAATAATTGAAAATGAAATGCATATTAGTACAGGAGCAATGCCCATTAGTTATTTAAACATATTTCAGTAGAATGAGTCATTCAGACCAGATCTGGTGAGTGAGCAGGTCAGCATCCAATCTGTTACACCATGATTTTAAGAGAGCAGAAAAGACTAAATTCTTTCCAGTTTCATAACTTGTATCCAATGTTAAGTTCCATTATTACCCGTTATGTTTGAGGGAAGACCAGAGCTACCCTCCTGCATTTTGTGCAGTCATGTGGGGGGGGGTGTGCAGGTAAA
>JAPSES010000069.1:3162533-3233325 GCA_029822895.1 Maxillicosta whitleyi | reverse complement strand
TCACTAAACATGACGTAGTGAAATTTTAAAGAGTGTTAATTTTGGAGCAGATAAATTTAGAGGAAATAAGGATGGAATTTTTATGGATTTTCTAATGTTATTACCCTCACCTGCTGTAATGATACTGCATTTGGGTCCGTTTGTCTGCTTGTCCATATCTGTAACTCAAAATCAAACCCATATTTCAGCTTGAAAATTTTACATACGTTTGGTCTCATTGGTCCAGGATCAGGATAAGGATCTACATCTAAAATAATTTTCCTAAATTTCCTCCTCACTGTCCCCACGGGAGTTCAGCATAATGGAAATATTCAGTGTGATGGATATTATCGAAGGGATGAGTTTTAGCAATTTCTGCTTTTCTAGTATAATTATATATAAAGATAATACATTTGATCTATTTACAGGACTGTGGGGCTTTAACGGAGCCATGTGTCTCAGAGTGCCCTTTGAGTTTGGACAATGATCAATGGTTCTCAAACATGTATTAAACATGTTTGTACATTATTTTCAGTATACACGATATCTAAAAAAAAAAAAAAGTTATAATTTTTAATGAGCAGGTGCAGTGCTTTCAAATGTCACAGCCGGTTAGATATGCTTACATGTGCAGAATTATCCATATTAAGAATCAGCTTTTCTTCTTTGAAGTGAGGACTCACATGACTGGAGTTTCTCACACAGGGAAGGAAAGATGAGTGTTAGGTTTTAATGAGGTGCGATGTTCCTCTTTAGAAATGTGACGCCAAGGAACAGAGCAACATCGAGATTCAGTACTGTACAAGGGCATGATGATTTATAATTTACAAAGAAAGCGGATCTCTGGAGATGTAGTGATTTATTGTGTTTCCTAAGAACAAAGTTAAGTAAGTTAAGGTAAATTCACTAATAAAAATTCTCTATGTAACATTGTAGGCACTTCTAGGCTACTTGTATTAAGGCTGCAGGGTTATCTGAGGTAACACATCTCCCATTTACTTGAGATCTATTACATATTCACAAGAAATACTAATCACATGTCCAGAAAAGACAAAGCAACAATAGTTAATAAGATCTGATCATTCAAAGGTGCTGGCAAAAATGTTTGGAGGGACTGCCTACTGTCAAATAAGATCCGGGCTCCTCTTCATAGCAGTCAGAGCGTGACTTCCAGACGCTGTGCAAACTTGACGCTCCTCTAATGACATTTAATTGTCCCATTCGAGAGAGGACATCAGCCTCTTCTTTATTTTTGGCTGGGCAAAAAAAGGTCCAGGTTCGTGACACAGCAAGTTGTAAACATAATTTGGTCACTTTATTTTTTCATGCAGGCACAGACAGTTGTTTAAATGCATATCCTTTATTCTATTTTGTGCACATACTTTGCTGGTGACAAGTAAATTCAACAAACTCTTTAAATTCTTTATTGTCCGTGTTACCTGAATAATAGCAGAATACAAAATTTAATTTGTACAAATTGCATTCATTGTTAAAATCCGTACATATTCTCTAGCTTTATTACCTTTAGTTATAAAATAAGTACAGATTTGTAAGTTGCAGGCACAGACTCATCCTATTTGTTTCAGAAGTCACTGCTTATGGGTGAGGAAATGTTGCATTATGCTACATCTAGTGGTAAAGTATGTAAATAACAGTTTTTATAATGCCATACATTACATGGCATTCTGTGCAGTAATAAAAAGAAAAGTCTATGACAATAACTAACTGTAAAACAAGATGTAAAATAGCAATAAGCACATATTTTCCTTCATTTAATTATGTATATATTATAAGGTCATTTACAAGGTAATGATGAATGAAAGAAAATGTGGTGTGTGTTGCTCCCTCTAGTGTTATATTGTTGCTTCTGTCTCTTTTCCACACACTACCAACTCCAAAGCACATAGTCAACAATTAACAGTACAAAAAACAAAAAAACAAGCACTCACACATAACCGAACACATAATGTAGAATGTTTTGTCTTATAAATTCACTGACCAGATGACACGCAACAAGATGAGATTTTTCCATCATCTCATCTTTTCTGGATCAAAATGACTCAAACAACTTCATTCGTTCCTGGACAGAAAGGCCTTCTTTTAAACTCTGGAAGCCAAACACGGGCAAAAGACAAACCGGGGGAGAAAAAAGAAGAGTAAAATCAAAGTTAAAATATTTAATCTCTTGACAAGGTGAAAAGATTATATAGAACCTAACAGTGTCCTCACTATTGCAATATTTCGGTGAAATATACACTTAAATGCAAACTAGTTTTACCTTGGATCTCATTCCTCTGAAGTGGCGATATAGGGATTTTCTGTCTGATTTCTTCAAAAAAGCAGCATCATTTTTTAATGCAGCAGCATCCTCTAAGAACCCAACAAAGACAAAGATGAAGAAAATAACAGAGGATTGAAGCAGCAGTAAAATACATCAGGCTTCACATCGAGAAGGGCAACGCAATTCACCAACCACTATATGAAACCGTACACAACTCCATCAATCTATCCATCCATCCAGTCATCCATCCATCCATCTATTCATCCATCCATCCGTCCATCCATCCATCAGTCCATCCAGTCATCCATCCATCCATCCATCCATCCATGAAGTCCAGATTTCCGTCTCACCTTGGTCCCGTCTTGACCCGTCTCTACCAGAGGACCAAGTGGCGAACTTCACATCCTCATAGAGATTGTTGGCATCATGATGGAGTCCATCTGGGCCGCCCGTGCAGAAGGCCTTCAGCTTGTTTTGGGCGTATATCTTGTCCTTATAAACACAAGCACATCAGGTTTAGAATTTCTGATGTTTCTGAGACTGTCAATATAAAAAAATGAGATTTAAGTACCATCCGAGCAAGCTTGAGTTCGTCCCTGAGAGAAGCTGCTTCCTGTCTGAGAAACTGCATCTCTGCTTCCCTTGCCCGTAGAATCACCTACATCAATACAATATAATCAGGAATTGTTTAGACATAGTGGCATAATAAGCTAAGGGCTGCTTTCTGACACTTACCTCCATTTCATAAAAGTCATTTGACTGTGAAGCCACCTGAGACTGTGTCCCATTTACAGAGGATTGAAGGTAAGCTATTTCATCTGCCTCCCTCTGTCGAGATGACAGAAGAGGAAGATTAGTGTTGTGTGTTCATCAATTATTCCCACTGATGTAAGAGTTGGTGAGACAAATGTCTGCAAGTCTATATTGATTCATATCGAGTTTTGTCTGCAACTTACCTGTTTCTTTTTGAGATCCTGGTTTTCTTTTTGGTACTGCATCAAAGATTTTCTTTCATCTTGCAGTTCTTGGCTCAACTGAGAGTTTTCCAGGCATTTCTGAGTGTGCTGCATGGACAAAAGCTCAAGCTCCTTGTGCAATAACTGAATATCCTTCCTGGAAAAGCGCAAAACACAGCACAAGGGCAGATGATGTTGCACAATGGAGTATGCAGAGTGGTATTTTAAAAGGTTATAGAAGACGTTAAAGAGACATTTGACTTCTCTTCACTGTCTGTCATATAGGTGTATATCACATAATGATATGATGAAACTCACTCATATTCAATGCGCAGTTGTGTGATATCGGCACTATCCCTGATGTGCTGAGACCGTCTACCTTTTGCCAGCTCCTCCTTATGGGCTCTCCTCATTGCTACAATAGCTGTAAAAACAAACAAACAAACAAAAACAAAAAAACATAAATCAATCATCCTTGATTGGAAAACTTGCAATCTTCAAATTTTCCATGAGGTACAAAAACTGTGAACTAATCCTAATGCAGAGGAAAAGGACCAGGCAAATAAATCACAAATATTCATACAACTTTCCTATTTAACCCATAAAGACCCAAACATCCACTGTCGATCAAGCGCATCTACTGATCTAAACTGTTTAATACCTATTGATCCACTAATACTATCAATACATGTAAATAGTTGTTGTAAAATACAGTTAATCATCTTTTTATGGTCATCAGATATGACCCATTTGGATGTTCAGAGGCTCCATAGTTACCATGGAAACACCATCATTTTCTACAACACTGATTCACCAGTAAAACCCATGACAAATGGACACACTAGGTTTATGTTCAGTTAATGATAGATTTGCTGAAAAAGTTTTTTTTTTTCTTTTTGATATAAGAATCCTCAAATGTAATCTCATCATGATGATTAAAGTACATGCTCTGTAAATTAAATATCACAAAATACCTGATTGTGACAGAAACAATGCAAAATATACAGGATGATATTATTATAAATCACTGAAGAAAGGCTGAATATGGACAAAAAAAATCATTTGGGAACTTTCACAAAAGTTACATTGGGTCTTTATGGGATAATCATCCCAGCAAAGCTACAGGCTGTTGATTCTTAAGGATGATTAAGAGGAAGAGTTATTTTAATACATTTAATGTCATGAATTTTTATAGAAATCATTTGAAGGGGATAAATTCTGGAGTGGGCCTAGGGATAGACTAACAGAAACTTACCTGACATGGTTGCAGCTGTCTCTTCCTTCAGCAGTTGGTCTTTCTCTGTCAGAAGTTTTGCCACTTCTTTCTGATGCTGTCGCTGTAAATCAGATATCAACTTCTGGTGCATTTCCTCCATTACAGTAAACCTCTAATGACAGGAGATTTATGGAATTCAGAAACATGAACTTTCAGCTAATTTATGGAAATACAGAATAGAGAAATGTGCACACATGCTGTTGTTTTCTTACATTATTAGTTCACACACATACAAAACATGTAAGCAGTGATTTCTTTTGGTGAGTTGATAATTTATTTAATCCGTTGTATAAAAATGATATAAGCGCCTCTGTAAAAATATATTTTGAATGGGTAAAAAGCAGCTTCTGTTAAACCTTCTGGAAAGATTTCTCACAAATGATTGGAAAGTGATCTCAGGTGGAACGTCAATAAAATTACCTCAGATTTTTCCAGCTCTTCTTGGTAAAAGTCTGCACTCCCCCCTAGGATCCGGTCCCCATACTCCATCCCAGTTTGGCCCGGTGTTGTAGAGGTATTTTCAGTGAAAGGATGTACTTCTGTGGAGGTTTTGTTCTGTTTCTCTTTGGAAACGCAAGACTTGCTGTAATATCCGTGCAAATGTTTCATCTCCTCCTCATGGATCTGCTGTAGTTCCCTGATCTTCTCCTGAAACTCTTCCTCCAGTTTTTGCACACGTTGCTCATGATAACCCTCAATTTTATGCATGTCTTCTAGAAGCTTCTGGTTGCCACTGTCTACAGATATAATCTTCTGCTCAGCACGTTCTAGCTCTTCTCTCAGTACACTGTTGTCCTCCTGAAGCCGACATAACGTTTTATTAAAAGCCTGTTGCTCACCCATTAATGTGATATCCTGCTCTTTGCACATGGCTTGCACTTTTTCCTCACTTTGCTTCAACGCTTGCTCTAAATCTAAAAACAACCTGTTTGACAAATAAATCATCTTCGCCTGCTCATGCATCCAATTCAAATCTGCTGCAGGATCATTTTCCCATTTATCCATCAGAGTACAGTCTCTGACCGGTGCATTGTCACCAGAGATCTCTTGGCTGAGTTGCCGTATGAATTTAGCTCTTCTTTGCAGTCTGGATATAAGCTTCTCTAACAAGGCCGGTTCCTCCTCTGACTCTACTTTTTTGCCATTTGATTCAACCTTGTTGTGTGGTTTTGCAGCTTCATCTACTTGCTCCTCATAAAGTGCCAGCTCCGGGGGATGAATATCTGCCAGACTCATGTCCTCATACTGCTGCTGAAATTTTAAAGTAGAGTAAATCAGCTCTGCTTCTGTGCAAACTCTGGCCAGAACACCTTCCAAACATTCAGAGTTGTCACATTGTCCTCTACCCGATTGTACTTCAAAAGCTATTTTTTGGAAGATTATGCTTTTGTACCTATGTGTAATATCACCATCATCTTCTCGTAGAACCAGGGGAAGCTTACCGATGACCTCTTGCGTCTTAAGGGCAGATGACATTTTTTCTAGAATAAATAGTTCTTTCAGTAAACATTTGCCAACACTCTCCGAGTCATCCTCTGATGCAGTGGGTTTACTTTGAACATTGGTCTCAGCTTTTGACCAGTCATGAAGAATCCTCTCCCCCATCTTGATGGCATCATGTGACTCCTGCTTTTGTTTTTCTGCATCCTTCTCTCCTTGCTGAAGGCAGGCTGCCACAGTGGCTAGCTGCTTCTCAAAGTCTGTAATGTCAATCAGATTGTTGGATTGAAGCCTTTCCCTGCAGGCTTGTACGATGTTCAGTGAGACCTGAAACCTACCAACCAACATCCTGCAGCGGTTCTCTGTCTCCTGGGCAAAACGTTGGCTATGCTTGGCTTGACTGTGAAGCAACAGGCTAAGGTGCTGAGCAGTGGCCCGACTCTGAGTGAGCTGGGAACAAAGATGTGGGTCCTGACAACTGATGTGACTCTGATGTTCCTCCAGTCTTTGTGTGATGTCCCTGAGCTTCTCCTCTGTAACATAAAGCTTGGTTTCAAGTAATTGGATGACAGACAGGAATTTTTCTGGATCATCTCCAGCAGTGACAAGATACTGGTATGATGCGTCAACTGAGCGAGACCGGGCTCTTGCGTGCTCTGCATAATAATGATCACCATTTTGAACATCTTCAGTATCTGAGTTCTCACTTATCTGCTGTTTTCTCTTAGGATCTGTGGCATCTGAGCTAACTTTCATCATTTCATTCAGTTTCATTTCTGTCTCCTCCAGACTGTTACCTAAGACTTCCATCTTTAACAAAGCTTCACTCAGTTCTTGTTCCTTCCTGTCGAGGAGCCTCTCATAACCTTCTCGCATGTCTTGTGTTTCCGTTTCCCTTTGCTGTACCTTCCCTAAAGCCACCTGCAGTTCCTCACAAACCCCTTCATATGAATGCTCTAGATTGTAATAGAGCGTCTCGTCAGTTTTCAAACGGTTCTGTAATCTGCTCATCTCCCCATCTGTGTCAGACAACTGGGTCTGCAGTTCTTGACAACGACGTTCAAACTGGTCTCTTTCTTCTTGGAGCTTCTGTACGGCAGATACAGTGTGTACAAGCTCCTCCTGAAGCTGTTGTTGCACCTCCTCAACCTCCTGGGTCCAGGTGTGACTCTTGGTCAGGCTCTCCACCTGCTGCTCGGCCTTATTCAGTTGCTGTTGAAGGTCATGTGAGTTCTGCTCTGCTTGTTCCAGGCTGGTAACCAGGCTTCTCCGTTCTCTCTCTTGACTTTCTTGAAGGAGCATGAGGTGTTTCTGCAGACGAGCTTCCTTTTGAACTTGTGTATCCTCATACTCACGAAGTTGAGTTGATACTTCTTCGAAATTTTGCCTTAGTTTATCTGCCTCCTGTTGTAGGTTGCAGTAACCCTGTACTTCCTGCCGCAGCTGCGTCAAACGGGACTCAGCCTCTGTCCTCAGCTCCTCACTGATGCTCAGCTGGGACTTCAGGGAGGCCACACAGCGCTCCCACTCCATCTGCTGCTCCTGAAACCGCCGGCGATCCTGCTCTAAATGAGCTTGCGCAAGTGCTGTTGCATCACCTGTGACTAGCAACTGTGCTTGCTGAGCCAAGAGATCTACTCTTCGCCGTAGTTCAGCTTCCCTTGCTTCCTCCTGAATCCTTTTTTGTGCCTCCAGTTCATAGCGGAGTTCATGGTTCACCTTCTGGAGTTGTTGTAAAGCCAGTGTTTGGTCTGAAGACATTGTGGAGTTTGTGGAATGAAGATTAATCTAAAAGACAACAATGCACTTGAATTAGGCCAAACTACTTTATATATTTTACAAGAATCTTTGCTGATTTTTGATGAAAACATTTTCTGTATGTACGTATCTTCTGTATTATACCTGCCTCACCTTCAAATGCATCTCTCTCTCTTGTTTTAGCTCATCCTGCAGATCCCTCTTTACCTGCTGCAGTCGACATAGTTCCTTCTGCGTTTTTTCCAGCTGTGGAGAAATATTAACAACTATTGTGAGTACAAAAAACAGTAAAATATTTAGATTTTACACATTTTACACTAATTCAGAATATGTCCTAGATTTGACATGTTCTAGTACACCAAGAGGCACCCAGGAACCAATTCCAGACCTAAAATAATGCTTTGGTCAAGGACACTGATTAAAGAGTTAACCTAGCATACATGTTTTTGATGGTTGAGAAAACCAAAGGACATAGAGGAAACCTGTACAATATGCAAACACCACACAAAAAGTAGTGAAGCAATAATATTAGTCACAGTTGAGGTATTTCTTTCATTATTTCCTCTTTATTATTGTTATTATATATTATTAACTTTTATTTAACCAGAAAAAAAGACTTGTTGAGATTAAAAGTCTCTTTTCAGGAGTGTCCTGGCCAAGACAGCAGCCATAGAAGTTACAGACAATAGAGATCTCATGCATATATCCACACTAAAAATGTACAGAAAACACATAATAAAAACATACATTAAACACTAAACTAAAAACATATATTAAAATACAAGCAATAATTTTAAGGGTAGTAAAAGTATACATCAATGTTCCTTAAAAGCATCTCAAAGCAAAATCTGATTCAATCAATTACAAAAACATCATGTATCCTTTTCCAATTAATTTAAAATCAGTTTGAATGTATTAAAAGAGACCAGTTCCTTCAGTTTTACTGTATATCCTTCTGCAGGTTGTTCCAGGCAGTAGGTGCAGAAAATGAAAAAGCTTTCTTTCCCAGTTCTGTTCTGACTTTTGGAAAACATCGATATAACAGATCCTGGGATTGTAATTATTAATGTCATTCCAGTAGATGTAGATCAATAAATGTGATAGCAGCAGACCTAAAATATTTATTTATAAATAAAAGAATAATAGTGTTTCACCCTGCATGAAAAAATATCTGTCCATACAACTTGAAGATATAAAAGACAATGATGAATATGAGTTCTGAGGCCTATAACAAACCTCAGAGTACTGGGTTATACAGTATCAAGAGTGTGTAAGCGTTCATAGAAATAATTTCCCTGTAATCAAGATTTTATTACATAAAAGTGTCATAAAAGCGTCAGAGGCCACAAATTATTATTTCTATAGTAAAATAAACACTGCAGTTTTTCTTGGTTGTATTAGCCTGTTGGAGGACTAGCACACACATACTGTTCACACACACATACACACATCTCACCTCTTTGACAAGCTGTCCAGTTTGCTCCCCACAGAGTAGTTTCTCTTCTTTAATGCACTCACAGTCACTGTTTATCAATACCTGCTTCTCCTCCTTGTGGTGTGTGTTGTGATCTTGCTGCCAAGTCTGCTCAGTTTTAATCTGTGTGTCTGAATTTTCATCAAGACCTTCATTGATTGATGGATCTGAGGTTGAAGTTACTGCACATAAGACCAAACACAGAAGAAATTTGATACAGAGTGATATGACATGAAGTGTTGCATGGTTTGTTGACCAGCTAAATGGAACAAGGTAATATTTCTGAAATATGATAAGAAACCTCTAAGCAGAACAACTACTTACAGTATATTAGATGCATTTCATGCTCCTAGATACATTTTCCAGTAAGGAGCTCTTACTGTTTTTCTATTTTTGATTTTTGTTTCGCTATTTTCAGTTACTCACCAGTCTCTGTGGTTCCAATATGCGGACACTGTTGACACAAAGCGTCTTCACCCTCCTCCACTCGCTGTTTGGGACTGACATGAGATGATGCAGAGGAGGCAGAGGGTGAAACACAAGTGGGCAACGATGAAGCAAAGCTTTCCACAGCAGAGGTGTGCTCTGTCTCTGGCTGTGGTGTGGGCTGTTGTTCTTCTTGTTCACTCATGTTTTCTAAAAAGTTTGTGATTTTCTGTTGTCCATCTTTGCCCTGTTCTTCCAAGGTGTTGTTTGACTCTTCTGCTCCCCCCGGAACATCTAATGGTGAATCTGATTGCTGTTGAGTATTTTGCTGTGAAAGGGAGCTGGGAGAGAGAATATGGAAATGATCTTTATTTTCACATTAAATTTAGATTTAAATAATTTAAATCCTACAAACAACCACAAATAGGCTTGTAAACATTAATGGAAGTACATTTATGAATCCAGAATAGAACTAAACAACAGGGTTAACATCTGTATTTATAAGAAATAATGCTAAATGGGCAAAAATATTATTACACATCACACCTAAAACTTGTGTGACTTCCCACTGCAGTCGTCTTGAAATATTATCACAATCTAATGTTCATGTCACTAGTCTATAATTCTCACATTAAATGTCAAATCACTATTACTTTTAAGTCTAAAGGCTGATTTTTTTGAATGACAGTTGAAGAAACCAGACAGTTACTAGTTGTTATTATTATGGACAGAATATGGTAAACATTCAGAAAACTAAAGGTAGAATTTTTACATTTACATTATAGCAATAAAGAAAATTCAAGATTTAGTAAAACTAAGTAAAAAAGAAAACAGTTTTAGATGACAATGTAAATTAAATTAGTCTAACAGAAGACGTAAAACATTTATTGCAAGGATGTTTATTGCAATATTTATAACCTTTATCATCATTTTGTAGCCCAGCCTCCTTTTAGCAGTAAAACACCTAGGTTTTAATATGTCCCAATATTTTTGTCCATACAGTGTAATAGAAATCTGTTTACCTTGTGATGGCAGGTGTATCAGTGGGCCTCACATTCTTCAGCACAGCCTGGACCCAGTTATGTCTCATCCCAGAGGTCATAGCACAGAGTGTGTACACTCCATCCCTAGTCTGTCACAGAAGAAATATCATTAATTACTTCATGTTAAATTTAACCCATAAAGACCCAGTGCTACTTTAGTGGCAGTTCACAAATTACTTTATCTCTGTATTTAAACTTTCTTAAGTGACTTTGCACCATTTATTATTATATCATCCTCTGTATTTTGTGTTTTTTTTTTCTGTGTAAATCATATATTTTACAATATTTAATTAAAAAGAAGATGTTCATTAAAGCTCAGATTAAAGTTATGGTTATTATATCCAAAACAGAGAAACTGAAGAAAAAGTGACTTTTCCAGTAAAATATATCATTCGCCGAAAAACATTGATCCAACTCAATGGGTTTTACTGGTGAGTCAATTTTGTAGATGATGTTTTTTTCCCACATTTACTACAGACCCTTTGAACATCTAAATGGGTCATATCTGATGACCATGAAAAGATGACAAACTGTATTTGACACCAATTATTTACAAGTATTGATAGGATTAGTGGATCAACAGGTATTAAACAGTTTAGATCAGTAGATGGTTTCGGACACCATTGGATGTTTGGGTCTTTATGGGTTAAAGATAGTGATGCATTTTGTTAACCCATAAAGACCCAGGTAAAAGAGGTATTTTCCTAGATTTAATTTACTAATCATGAAGACATTCACAAAAACTCAGATTGAAGTTGAGGATTATTACATCAAAAACAAAGAAAAATGGGGGAAAAAAATGACTCTTTCAGGTAAATTTATCATTAACTGAACATTAACCAAGTGTTTCCATCCACTGCCATTGATCCAACTCCATGGGTTTTACTGATGAATCAACATTGTAGAAGATGACGGTGTTTCCACGGTAACTACAGAGCCTCTGAATGTCCAAATGGGTCATATCTGATGACCATGAAAAGATTAATAACTGTATTTTACACCAATTATTTACATATATTGATAGGATTAGTGGATCAACAGCTATTAAACAGTTTAGATCAGTAGGTGCTTTTGGTTGGTGATGGATGTTTGAGTCTTTATGAGTTAAAGATAGTGCTGCAGTTTGTTTAATAAAAGGCTATTGTCCAGCTGTATTTATGCTCATCGCCATTGCCATCATTTACCTTTGAAAATTTATAATACTAGACAAGTACAGGGGATAATTAAACATTGGATGTGTTAAAGGGATAATTACTGATCTTACACAAACAGCACTAACAGTACATTACAATACAGTGTCGGAAAAGTCGTTTAATACATATTGATGCTGATTGATTTTGCATCAAGAATCAGACAAGTCGTTTAACAAGTTTTATGTTTAAAGGAGCAGCACATAAAATTATCAGTTTGAGCAATGGAGAGGTGCTTTTTAACAGATATACAAGTTTCATTGCATTTCTGTGTGTGGGTGACTTGAGCCATATATTTGTAGTGTAGACCCCATGGGCCCACATGCTTTGGCTATTAAATAAGCACATAAACGCTTCCCCCATATGTATCCCAACGCTGTAATAAGGCATACCAGTTCCCCTGTGTCGCAGATTAGCATGTTAAGTCTCGGCTACCACCAGAAAAGATCAATAAGTGACAATTTTGTCTTGATATCAGGTCAAACCCAGCATTGATTAAAATATGTGCAGTGAAATATTGTACATAAATTACAAATGAAAGAGTACAGACTGAAAATGGAATTTAGAAAAAAGAAAAAAAAAACATAAATCCATAAAAATGACATCACTCCTCCAACACAGAAACCAAAAATAAGCCATTATTTCCCACAATGTCATGATTCAAGTACAAAGAAATCACACTCAATGTCCATCCACCCAAACTAACCTCAAAAACAATGGTTTAAAGCAGCCACGAAGATCAAAGCTGTTCGGCTAAAAAAGCTCAAATGAGCACAATCACAAATGAGATGCTACTCCACTCCTGCCCAACAACATCAAATGTCATCACACAACATGAACATGGGTGTACTTGCCTGTGTAGTGTCTCTTTAACATCATACTTTATCATCAGATTTATACTTCATTAAAATCAGGCCTATACCATGTCTTTATGTAGGTGATGTAAAGTTACAGTCACTGTCAAAATGCACCACTAGTAGATGTTATTAGACCAGTTTGGTTGCAGATTGTTGTACAGTTACTGCAGCATCTACTGAACTCACATGAATTTGAAAACCACAGTTCTTCTGACCTGGGTAGTCCCTGATGTCAAAACATGTGGACAAGTTTATCTCACCATCCATATCAGCTGCCTGGAATAAACAATCATGGAACAAGACTTAAGGCTTAAGTCAATGAATTTGTTTCATAAACCTACTGCCAACTACCGCAGTAGCTGCTGTCATATGTCCGTGTTAAGATTTCACATTTGACATGCTCTTCATATATTAAAATGTACTTTATTAATATTCACATCAACAGATGTAAGTTACAGTTAGTGTTTTGATTTCATGAATCTTCTTACAAGCGCACCTCTTCAGCTACTGAATCTTTGTAGAACCTCAGGATTTGGTCGTTGAGGACAAACCAGTGTTTCTGCCACTACAGGAGACATTCAGAAGAAGACAATATAATGTATCTTCACTGTCTCACTGCTCTCTCCAATTAACATTTTGGCGTTTTTCACTATTCACCTGTCCATTCAGATCGTGCTGCATCATCCATCCTTTCTTAAAGTTGGACTGGGTAAAACATAAAGCATCTTACATGTGACCATACTAATCAAATACATTACACCCGTTGCCTCTGTGCTACCATCACAACATGCAGATGTCTAGTAAATAACTAAAGTTCTTTTTTAAGAAACAAAGTGAAAAACTGCATGTGTCATAATTAGACTCACAGTAGCGGTATCACTCCTCTCGAGGCATTTTAGCCAGTGGTATCGAGGTAAAGCTGACCGTTTTAATTCCTACAAAAGAAAACATAACTGTAGCTGTGTTTTCTTTGCTTGCATTCTCAATCAGTTGCTCTCAGTAATGTGTGGCATGATGACGTTAAAAAAAAAAGATCTAAAATTGAATAATTTCTTTCTATTCCCTTCGGACCAAACCAACCCATCTGTCCTCAGGTTCAGTGTGCACAGTATCTTTACATACACCACCATATGTCATCTATACTTGTGCGTACTTTAGGGTCACAGCTACCTTATTTCCAGAGAAGAATCAACAATGCACAGGATCCAAGATGGATCCTTGTTGCACACCTTCATTAACCTGCAGGAATCAAACTGGACGATACTCACGGCCTCAAGTTCTGCCACATTTATTAGGTGTTTCTTATTGTCAGAGATACAGAGACAGGTAAGTTATATATGGCTAGACAGTCATCCTTTCCCAGTGATTATTTACTGTAGATATAAATACTTTTAGATATGTATAGTGGTGCTGATGAACATTGGTGCAAATAGACAAAACCACAAAGATTCTACTTTCATTGTCACCAAAGTCCTTCCCATGATCTGTAAATACTGTATATATTAAACTTAAAACTAAATTAATGGAAAAGTACCTGTTTCTTTACTTTGCTGCAGTGATGATGACATGCAGTAGAAATCACAGAGGAGGAAGACTCCGGAGTCGGACTAGCAGTACTTGTTTTCATCTCCTCAGCCTTATCGCCATGACACTGGTTTTTGTTATCCCTTTCAATAACAATAACATATATGTTCCATAGATTAGACATACAAAACAATAATTGCTTTAAGATCTGATTCATGAGTCATTTGAAGTATTTAACAACAGTGGCTTTTGAAAAGTGCAAAAGCTTTAAAAACAGCAGCCAACCTGAGGGCTTCCAAAGATGAGGATAACTTCACAGAATCCTGTCTTTTGTTTATTGTTGATTGCCCCTTTTTTTCTTGTGATCTTGTTTCTGTGTGATCAGGAACGTAACAGTTAAGCATAAAACAATCTATAAAAATGCAGACTTCATAAATATCTTTGGCATTTTAACATCAGAATATTCATATTATTTTGAGCTATAATATAACCTAGAATGTAGACATACTACATATACTGTAAATGTGCATGTGAATTTAATAGATACCCGACAAACAACAACAAGGATCATCAATAAAATATGAATGAATTACCATCTCTTTGGTCCAGTCTGTTGAGAGAGCGGGTAGTTCTCATGAACGGTGCAGCTGTGAAAGAAGAGGTATGGAGGGATGAAAAGCTCCGGCTGCTGCTGAGGCGGATAGCTGGTCTGGAAGAGCGAGATGCTGGTCTGGTGCTCTGGTGGCCAGTGCTGTTTTGCTGACTGTTGCTGCTTCTTTTCAAACTGCCACCAACTTTACTACCAGCTGTGGAGTCGCCACCTCTGCTGCTGACACTGTTGCTTCGTCCTGAACCAGCATTGCTTTTAGTTGCACTGTTTCCAGTCTGTTTGCCTCCACCAGACACAGGCACTGATAATGTGGTTGATTCCTTTAACAAAGACAGAAAGAGAATGAGTAGAAATGTGACTCTTCTTAAAATCTTAAATAAACTGTGAAATGATAGGAGTGGTTGTAAGTTTTGAGAGTGACAATACAAGTGTCAAAAATCACCCGCCCCAACTTAGACTCTGTGACACATAAAATCCAATCACGAGTGGAGAAAAATCTTTAATCCTCACGATCTCTTAATTTACTTAAGTACCATCTGACCAATACTGTGATCCTGGTCACATACACATACAGTAGCTCAAGTGTAATCACACTTGAGCATCGGGGAGCCGTCTAACAAAGGCGGTCTATTCCGGTTTCTGGAGATGCAACCTCACCAACTGCAGAGGCAATCAATCTGTGGCTGGACCACAGGACAGAGAAATCAATTAGCAGAGTCCTGACTTAGCGACTTGTGGAGGTTTTAACTGCACTGACTTGATCTTGAGCCATTTGTGACTACATAAATCAAACGACTGCAAATGCATACATGTTAAGATTAAATAATTCACCCCAATGAGGATGTTGTTGTATATGTAGCTGAACAACATAGAAGATAGTCAAATGGTATATTGTATAGACATACAAATAGTCAGCTACACTGTTAACTGAGAGGGTGCAAGAAAAATTGGAAATTGTTGAGTAAAAACCATAAAAGCAAGAGTATTTCTCCCTTGGCTTTAAACATGGACTGAAACCCTTTTATGGACAGAACAGTCCATAAAACAGAAGCTGACCACCTGAGGGCAAATATTTTAAATACCATCTTGAACTTCAACAAGATCCAATGATCTGAATCAGCTACTCCTCCTACTGCTACTTCTGCCCCCCCTTAATGTCTTACCACTGGTTCCAAAAATAAATCTATCACTGATAATAATTAAAATTATGATAAAAATTGCAAATGTTACACGCCACCACTTTAAAGCATTTAAATAATGTTAATTAATACATCAAATGCAAATTCAAATGATGTCTTAAAATAACATTTTTTTAGTCTGAGAGTCTTAGGCATTAGTGAATCCTTCAAAGAGAATGTAATGCTTACCTTCCCCCCTTTCTTCTGCACCGGCTTATTGATCTTATTGTTAACCAGTGTCTGAGGCCACCTGCTTTAAATAAACAAAAAGGCAATATTGTAATTCCATGTTTATTTAGTTGTACTAAAGAAGGTTGTTAGTGTTGAAATTACTACAGTTATTCCTATTACAAGCACATAATCTTCATCAGTTATTTAGATCAAATAGCAGCTCAGGTCAGGATACAAAACATACTTGCTGTCTTGTACAGATATATTTTAAGATATAGTCCAACAACACAGTCCTCTCATTTGCAGGTGAGCTGTAGTTTTAAAAAAAAAAAAAAAATGCACTAAAATTAAAACTGGTGGTCACATAACTGCTGTTACAAGACAGTATTCTACATTATTTCCATGGTTATGAAACTGTGGAAACTCTGAGATTGAAAGACCCTCAGAGTTACTGTAATATGTGCTTTAGCAATTAGCAGTATAAATATAATGAATCAGCTGTTAACAGAGTCTATATAACTAAGAAATTAGAAAATACAGAAATGTATATAAGTATAACGAGGAATCAGCCATGGGAAGAATATCACTAAGAATTAATTTCTTTTCTGTTTTCTATAAAATATTCCATATTGTAGCTGTGACTTACCTCTGCCTGGACATCATGTTGAACACCTTAGTGAAAACAGAATATATTAGAACATTAAAATTTTCAAATGTTTTTATTCATTTGCTAAGAGTTCTTCTCCCTTCCATCAGAGACCAAGCATGAACAGATTGATACGCAACAGTGTTTTAAACACCTGAGAACCACTCACATGTAATCCCATGTAGAGTTGACACACTCCATTAGAGTTTTGTAGGATTAGCCCAACAGCTTAACAGGATTACTACACAGTAATTTTAGTGAACTTGACGTAGCTGAACGTCTCAAAGTACTCCAAGAGTTTTTTGTCAGATTCATGTCATGTTTAATTTTATATCAGTACAGTATAGAAAGTAATGGGTAAACACATATGGCATCACTGAAGACTACAAAGACGTTGAGGGGCTGCCTGTGTATTTGTCCTGCTGAGGACACAGAGTGGATCAGATGTCCATGTGGGTCTGAGGCGTGTGACCTAATCTGACCTATGAAAAACAACCTCTTGGGCAAATTACTGCTGAAGAAAGACTACATTTTCCACACTGAAATATAAAATCATGAGAGACATACTTTTTTTTATTCTATTCTATTTCAAATTTATCATCCTCAGTACCATATATATTTCTGTGCAGTTCATCTACATATACTCATGTGTTCACATATTCAACTCTTCACCTCTCTTTGGCAAATTACTCTCTGGACATTTCTGGACTCAGTAGTACAATCATAATCTCTGTGTCTGAGTCATCCTCTGTGTATTGCATTATTATTTTGCATATAAGTTAATGATTTGCAATTTCCCCAATTATCTCCAATGCTGAGATTTAGCTATAAAGTATTTCTGATTCTGTTCATAATATGCAATTGGGCTATTTATTATAAAGAAAAGAAAATGATAGAGGGCTGTATTTGTTCATTTCCACTCTGCAAAAATGATAAGAACTAAAAGTGGTCTAGGAATTTTGCACAGCACTGTATATTTTTGTTTTGTTGTGCATTTTCACCCACCATCCTTTTGTCCCACAGCCGTGAATGCAGCATGTGAAACATCAATAACGTTTTATTTCCAGTTCTGAAAGTTTGTGCGTCTAAATCTTGCTTCAATCATTTAATAAAAGTTACATTAAACTCACCTTAAAGTATTGTCGAGGCATTTTCCTGCCTGCAGACAATGCCGTTGCTGATTGGCTGGATGTCACATGGCTTCACAGCTGATTCCGCTGGATGGAGTGTTTTGCTTTGACCGTTCATTATTTCATGTAGCCATTTCTGGTTAGCAGCATTAAAGAGCGGCAGTCATCGACAACTGTAAGGACGTATTATGGCACAGGCAGCGACGGCGAATGCCTTTGACGCAAATAACTCTCCAATCCAGGTGGAGCACGATAAAAAGCGTCGGCAGTTTGTCATACGACTGAATGGTAAGTTCAATGCCAACATAAACACTTAGCATGCTAGCTAGCAGACGTTAGCTCGGTGCATGGTGTCGCTCTCTTGCTGCTAACATCGTCGGCGAGAACCTTATTGATAACTCCAGCTGCCATTTCAGACACAGGGACGTTTTAGATTTCACAGCCACAGTGTCATGTCTTTGTTCAGGTCATGTTTGGAGTCAGAAGTAAGCAGACATAGTGTTTGGCCAAAGCTGCTAACTTCCTAAAGTTGTAACTTTAGTGTGCTGCTTTGTGTTTTTGCACGACGACAAGGGGTTTTTCGTTCCATTCCAAAACAAATATGCATCCTTCATTGTCTTCCAATCACGCAACACATCTTAATCGTCATTCATTAACTGAGTTAAGCTTTCAAGAAAACAGGTTCTTTTCCATTGGCCCTGTCAATATGTTCAACCTTTGCACATTTTTAGTTGAGTACCATTGTTTTCTATTCATCAGAGACATCTAATGAGCTTGTCTTTCGGAAATGGCCAAATAAACAGCGGAAATATCCATCATGAGTTACTTTATTTATTTTAATAATTATGAGTTTAATGTTTTCACATCTATAAACTGACAATATTACATATTAGAGACAATGTAAGTCACAATATTTTAGTACTGTCAGTTAGTTTGTGTATATTCTATTCAATGACAGGTATTTAATAATTTAGCTAATCAATCATAAATTGCAATGGATAAAAAAAATCTAATAAAACATAATATTTGGGACAGAATAAAGGAGTTGTATTGTTCTGAGGAGATCTTTATCTATGTTTTTATCTGTCTACAGCATGTTCTGCTTTACCACTAGCACTTGTTTGTACTTGTCAAGGCTGTCACTGTGTGTGGAAAAGTGGTGGGGATGTCAGTGTCAAAGCCGACTCTATAGTGTGGCTGTCCGTCATTTTTGCAGAGAGAAAAGTAAAAACTAGGACAAGAAGTCATTCTGTCAAAAACTGTTAAAGATGCTGATTGGCTCAAGCACTTTTTGAATCATTTTAGAATCGGGAGGCTTGGGGTTTTGGGTTTTTTTTATATGATTGAGTGTGTGTTGCCATTTTTGACAATGTGGATTTATTTTTGCATTATACAATTATATACTATACAAATAAACTTTGTTTATTGTAAATGACAACTTGCTCACTGACTCAGACTACTTCATTCACATAACCAATCATGACATTTGTTAGATTCAGTAATATTTAAATATATATTTGTGCCTGCCTTTAGGATCTCATGACCGTGCGGTTCTTCTGTATGAATATGTTGGGAAGAAAACGGTGGACTTGCAACATACTGAAGTACCAGATGCTTACAGGGGAAGAGGAATTGCTAAGCATTTGGCCAAGGTACAACTCTTTTAATATATACTGGATTAAAAAAAAATAAAATTAAAGTAACATATTTTCATTAATAAAGGACTGATTTCTTTCATAGTTTTATTTGAGGTGTAAAACTGCCATGTTGTTTACTTTGTAACTATAGTAAGTAATCAAAAATGAAAAAAAGTGCCACGTGTTAATGTTATGTGTTGTCTGATAAACAATTTCTTGTGTGTGATTTTTGTGTTGCGGGCATGTTAGGCTGCCATGGATTTCGTGGTGGAAGAAGATCTAAAAGCCCACTTGACCTGCTGGTACATTCAGAAATATGTGAAAGAGAATCCTCAGCCTCAGTACTTTGAACATATTTACCAATGATACTGCACTAGAAGAGGGGGATGTGCAGACAGAGACTCCCAGGAGAGAAACATTACAGCATGCTTTGGAGTTAGAGGCTGATGTACAACAAAGGACCTTCCAGGCATTGTTAGAAATGACACTGAATGAATCCAGAGGCAACCGATCCCATGGAAAGATTTCTGTGATCTGGGTGCTGGTACCTGGTGGGCCAGTTACGCCCAAAACACAGGAGATGCAGTCACTGAAAACAGGAAATGAATCCACTGGTCACGACTTGTAAAAACATAAGCAAATAAAACCAACCAAAGCTGAAGCCTGGTACCTCAGACAGACACAAACCTTCAGGATGGATCATCATTGCTGACTGGAAATAAAGGTTTGGAACGTACCATGAGCAGAAGAAAGCTTTTGTTGACCAGGTGGTTTTTCTCTGTGGTTGTTTGGGTGGAAGGACTTCCTTTTAAAGAAACTCAAAAGGCACTTATATTTCACTTGATAATCACTTGCTTTTTAAAAAAAAAAATAATAATAATAATACAAAAAAAAAAAAAATCCTCTCCTCTCTTAGAAATTGTGTGCTAGTTTAATATGATATGAAAGATAAACACATCTGGAAAACATTGAATAAATTAGTAAAGATGAAATAACCACAGTAGAGACACATAGGAATACACTTGGTGGACAACAGGTAATATATAGCCTACATGATGATCTTTATTTTGAATTTAATTTTCTAACTTCTTTTTTTTTCTAGAATAGATTTGGTTTCATTATCGGTTACATTTTTCCCAGAAACTGGAATTGACTGCCCATTATTGTAGACTCAAACAGATCCATACTCGGAACCAAAGAACAACAACTGGAGATGTTGAACTAAAGTGTAGTCTTGTCCCAGCTTTAAGACGACACTTAATTTCTCCATTTTGTTTAAATATGTGAAATATTGGTTCTGGAGTCTGTAATGGTGTGGTATCTCTAATGATTTGGATAAAGTCTCTGCTCAAACCAGCATTTGGAAAACAGTACTGTTATATTCAGGGCATTTTACTCTGTGGTGTCTGTTGTTCTTTGTTCTGTTCATTAGGAAAAATAAGCCTAAATGGCTAAAGGGTGCACTCTAGCTTTTACTGAAGCTTGGTTCTTTTTTTTTTATACCTCTACCAACAAAGTTTCTTAGCCACCTATTGTCTAAATGATAAAGTCACATGAAAAACAACCATGTTTTACTGTTTTTTTGTTTGTTTGTTTTTACCCCGATTTGGCTCTTAACAAGATTCTGCTGTTGACAATCTATATGTTGAGGAGTAAAATACCTCAGGTTACTCAACATACACAGGAAAAGCAGACTGTTTTAAGTATCCAAATTAATTGAAAAATCCTTGTTCCATTTGTTCTTCTTTCTTGAGGGTGGCATACACTTTTTTTTTTTTTTTTTTTTTTAATAATTTAAGAGATGTTTCCTTCCTATGAATGGCCTGATTTAATAGCTTTGATCAGGTCTATCAATGCAATTGCAGTGGATCTTGTTACATTGTTTTGTGCTTGAGATTTTTTTGTTTTTTTTGCCATTCTTGTCTATAAATAAACAATTCACCTACTCATCACATCAGTGTCATAGTATTAAACCAAAGTTTTTGTAAAGGTGCATTTTCAGGTTACTTTAATAACATTCATACTTAAGGTGTGCTATTACTATGCACACAAACAGAAAGATACATTGATACACTTGTTTGCTTTTGTTTTGTTTTGTTTTATTCTGTGGCTAAATATATTTCACATTTATTTCTTCCTGTAATGTCGTCATTGGTGGTAGGGGAGGGACAACTAATGTGTAAATTGTTTCTGTAGTTTGGTGCCACCTGGCGTCCAAACTAAGAATGACATTGAAAGCCAAAGATACCATTTCCAGCTTCTTTTTTAACAAGAGTTTTTTTTTATTCAGAATTCAAGCTTTACAACATGTAAAACCATCTCACTTCCATCATCTTGCAAAAGCTTCAGATATTCTAAAACAATAGAAACAGAACAAAAATAAATAACTAAAATAAATATACATGATTGAACGTCTCGACAAACTGGTGTCATGAAGTAATGTTATTTAAAAGGAAACAAATCTTTATATGTAGACCTGTTGTGTCTGTCTATAGTAACTTATATGTTTACACATATTTCAGTTCAGAATGTCATGCATTACAGGTTATTAGTGGGTTCCACCTCTTCAAACATTGTCAGATTTAGTTTTGCTGTTATTTTCTCCATTGCATACACCTTCACAATACTTTCCTTCCATTGATTTAAAGTTGGAGGAAGTGGTTTATACCAGGATACAGTTATCATTTTCATCGCCACCAGCACAAGAACCCACAGCAGATATATTTCCCCTTTATTTAAGCACCCTGCAGGGAGCATTCCACACCCAAATTCATCGGATCCAATTCTACACAAGTATGTAGTATTTTAGCAAGTTCCCCCCTGATTCTCTCCCAGAATGTTTTTTCCTTTTGGGCAATTCCAAAATGTGTCTGTGTGTGTGATCTCCAATTTGTCCGCATTTTCTCCAGCATAAATTTGTTTCAGTCCTGTCATATTTAGAAACAATAAACAGTGTCCTAAAAAATATCTAACATTGACTTTCCAAGAAAATTCTTTCCAAGTTGGACTGCTGGTTATTTTATGACTATTTTCGCACACCTGCTCTAATCTTGGTCAATCTTCAATTATAACATTTCTAATTCCCACTTCTCTTTTACTTCAAGAGTACACTCTGACATGTTTACTTGTAATATTTATACAGATTTCCAACTTTCTTAACTCCACTAATATTTCAACTTTCATTTGGGCAGTTACTGTTCACTTATCGCAGAGTCCATATGTGTCCATGTGTTCTACGTAAAAAATGATGAAGTCCGTGACGAGTTTTGATTTGCTAGCTATTTAATCTGGATTCATCTACCATACTGACACTGACCCTTGAACAGAATGAAATCAATATGTCATTTAACGTGAATGAGATCAATATTGCTACAACCCTATCTGCACCTTACCATCAATCAAAAGATTCATAAAATTACTTGCATAAGTTGACAAAAAGTCTTGATTATATAATAAACGTATGTAGCTACTGAGGGTATGCGGTAGATTGAGCAAATAGATTTAGATTTTTTTTGTTTGTTTTGTTTTTGTTTGTTGTTTTTTTTTTTTTAAATTGATTTCAGACTGGATGATTACCCATTCGTTATTTACATCTCTGTGTTATTGCAAAACCGTTTTCACGCACACATAACAACATATTACAATAGTTATGATTGACATAGCTTTAGGTTTCAGCTGATCTCACATTCCAGAACGCAGCCATTATAGTCATTACATCCAGCGCGCGTCAGGTTACAGCACGCGGACGGGCAGCTAATACCGCACGGGGGCACAGAAACAGAGCACGCGAAGGCACAACATGGGTAAGTACCTCGCAGCCTAAATAATATGGGTCATTCAACCAAACCAGATATCTGGACGCAAAATGATTGTGTTGTCACATAGCTTTTCAGCATACATTATGCTATAAAAGTGGTAGTTATACATTCTGTTTGCATGGCTAATTATTAAAATGCGTGGGTGTCTGTATTTGTTACGTATTCCAAGTTTGCTACATGTGTGCCATTAATTGTTGTTTTAAAATAAATATAATGCTTACATTTTTATTTGGTTCATTTACAATACGGTCTGACCTCTCAAACTTCTCTGTGCTATGATAAAAATACGTAAAGGCACATATCCTGTCCACGGTGTATCACGGGATTTGTAGTGCGTTTATAAAGCGAGGCAGCGCGTCGACCGCTGTAATATACTACATTACCCAGAAGGCTGGGTACTAACCTACGTCAGCTGCAATCACGGTTGTATCTCCAACATGGCGTCGCTGGGAAGGAGGCGCGGTGTCCCAGTAAGCAGGGAGAGGTCAGTTACTCCACATCTTGGTCATTAAATGAAAATGTTTTCATTCGATTAAACGTTTTGTCGATGTCACCACTCGCCATCCCCCGTACGTTCATATCGTTAGGAATTTGAAGTTGATTGTCAACGCGGCAAGTCGAAATTTTGTCCCATGGTTAGCTAATGCTAGCTGGCTACCGCGTATAGCTAGCTAACGTTAGCAGGGAAACACACTAGCAGCTCATGTGATGTTTTGGTTATTTCACATCAAGTGAAAAACTGCGGGAAAAGTTTTGTTCAATAGTTCGCCCCTGCGATATACTATTGTCACCAAACCGCACTTCACTGACTTAGCTTAAAGTGTTAACAGGCTGTGTTTGTCGACCTGATCTGAAAGTAAAATGGTCCTCAACTTAGCTGGCCATTCCTACAACTTTTTATGATGCAAGCTAGTTAGTCAAGTACACTGTGTACTTTACTCGATGTTCTAGTTAATTTGTAAGTGTTTAGTTCTACACCTTCAAGCGTGTTGTTTCCTAGCCGTGTATTCAGTACTGTAGTCTTTTGAATTGAATAAACTTCGCGTCTCTCTAGGTTTTTCAGGTTGTCAACATGCTCTAAAGGGCCTCAGTGATGTTACGGATACAAGTATCATTGTAAATGTTAATCATACTCACCTATTTAGTAAAGTATCTACCAGTAATTATTGCCGGACATGATATATATAAGTTTGAATTAGTCGTGTAAACTCTGTCAAAACTTATCAGTTTTAACATAATTCATGTAGCTGAAAAATACACCATTGATAAAGACGGGTTTTGTCAGTGGTACTTTTTATATCTTAAATCATATTTCACATTATGATGGCTTTTGTCAGTGTGTTGGCATTTGATTTGAAGGAACTGATAAAGTGATGTCAGACTCTAACTTGTTTATGAAGCTTCAGTATACAAACATGTTCATGGCATATTCCATAAAACACACCTAAATATAATCTTACAAAGACAAAACACTGACGAATGAAGTGTGGGATAAATACAGATTAAATGAGCCTTGAAGTGCTATAAAATGTGCAGATAATTCCTCACAGTTGCTCATACTATTTACTAATATGTGTTGACTCATGGACAAGATTGCAACTGCACTATAAACCCTATTGTGAAATTAAATTAAACTGTTATGGTGAAAGACATTTTATCTTGCCTCCTCAAGGTAAGAACTCTTTTATGCTCACAAGGAAGGGTATGTTCATGCAGAAATGGAGGAAGATCAGCCATATAGCCATATAAGTTTTACCACTCCTGCTTTCTCTCACCATTTTCTGGCACTCTTTCATGTTTCTTCACAGGGGAGTGATGGCGGCGACAGACTGCTACATTGTGCATGAGATCTACAATGGGGAGAATGCGCAGGACCAGTTTGAGTATGAGCTGGAACAGGCATTGGAGGCCCAGTATAAATACATTGTTATTGAGCCCACGCGCATTGGAGATGAAACAGCCCGCTGGATTACTGTGGGCAACTGCCTGCACAAGACGGCTGTGTTGTCAGGTGCTGCTTGCCTCTTGACACCACTTTCATTGCCCCCTGAATATTCGCGCTACGTGGCGTTGCCCGCAGGCGCCCTCAGTGTGGCCTGTGCCGCCCTCTACGGGATTTCATGGCAGTTTGACCCCTGCTGCAAGTACCAGGTGGAATATGACAGCCAAAAACTCTCACGGCTGCCCCTGCATACGCTCACCTCCTCCACACCTGTGGTATTGGTACGCAGGGATGACATCCACAGAAAGAGACTTCATAATACGATAGCACTGGCTGCTCTGGCATATTGCGCCAAGAAGATCTACGAACTCTATGCAGTATGAGTGCATTCTGAAGAGGGGTTAAAGAACCTACAGAAAAAAAGGAAAAACACATTTAAAGAAAAAAAGAGAAAAAAAAAAGAGAACCTATTGAACCCCATTAAGAAAAGTGGAAGTCATGATCAGACCCAGCAGCTAGCTCCGAGTGTGGGCACTTCCATTTTGAACTTTGATCAGAGGGATATAGTTAAAACTAGAAGGAATTGTTTTTCCCCTTACGTTTCCTTTACTTCTATGTGACGACAACAGCACACTTATCTCTGTAGTACCATCGCGCCTACTCCCTTGCACCCTCCACCTGCATTCGTGACACACAGCAAGCTAGACCACAAGGGTACGAGCAGTTCCTCGAGACTGAGTTACCTTGCAGTTGAAATGGACCGACCTGTTTCCAGTACCAAGCTCTATTTCACCTTTTACCCTTGTAGTTTTACTGTACCCCTTTCTTGCTGATCAGTACATCACACTTTCATTAAACATTAGGATATTTCAAGCTCACCTTCTGTATTTTATTTTACTTTTTTCATTAAATGGATTCTACATGGTGTCCAAAAAAGTGCAAATAACTGCAGCTTTTTTGAGAATGTGTCTTGTTCATGTAGACTTTCATGTTCAAAAGAGTGCAAGTAAGATTTTGTGTGATAATTACATGGCTTTTGTCCTCTTTTGAAACACTAAATAGACTTAACTTTTGGAAAGTCCACACTTGTATGGGTAAAGTGTTCCTAATAATGTATATTACATTAACATGAAGCCAAACCCTTATAACGAAAAATTAAATATACACTATTTTACACAAAAGTTAATTACACAGACAAAGTCTAATTTAAATGACATTTTGTAATTGTTTGTCCAGTTATGCTTGTTATTAGCTGGTGACACCTGATATTTTTAAGTTACATGTTCCAAGAAGAGGTAGTGCGTGACTGGAATTCCAATATGGGTGAGCAATGGGCATTGGGTAAAAGTAAATTTTATTTAAATGTCTGTTATGAGCAGGTTGCCCCTGCAATCATTGATTTCTTTGACAGCAGGAAAGACATGGTTTATACCCATTTCCTCAGAGAATTTTGTGTAACTCCCCAGAAAGGTCCATAAAGCAATGTGACAAATAAATTTCATCTGTAAACTTACAGGTTTGAAAATTTTGGTGGTGTTTTAGGGAATGATATATTCGCACACAACGAGCTGATCACAATGATAAATGACTTTCGCATTAAAAACATTGTGTTAGTAATGACAGCGTAGTACATTTTGGTTGCTGTCATCAGCTTCATCCTCTTGTAGTTAATTGAGAAATGGAGTTTAAAACAAAATATATGTTTTTTTAAATGGTACACACAGATGTAAACCTTGAAATTATCAGATTTCATATTCCATTTGCAAACTGCAGCTTGTTATCCTACTGAACTATAGTGACATTTAAGATCTGCCTTTGTTCCATATTGTGTATGACAAACCTCTGGTACAATTTTTGTAATTTGATGTGTTTTCCAGTTGTGAATTCTTTCAGTAACAGTCAGAATTCACATATGCAGACAGAGCACTGAAGCAGAAGATTGTCTGCTCAGGAGGAAGGCCTCATCAGTTTGCTGATTTGTGACGAGAGCAAACTAATTATCTGTCAGCTGAGCTGCTGCTGATACTATTGCTGATCTGCAGGAGTTTGGCAGACTCATGCTGGCTGGTTATCAAACGCTCAGAGTACACTGCAGGCAGTCCGGTGTCCTAGTCTTCATAAAGACATTCATTAGGTTGCCAGTCTAGGAAAAAGCTTCCACTTCCTCTGTTCACTTAAGTTTATCTCATATTGACCTTGTTCTCTTTCTATGTGGGTAAAAGGGAACATTTCTCTTCATATTCTAAACGTATTCGATTGTAAAGTAAGAGAGGTGTATGTGTCTGACAAACACAAAATTAACATTTCCTGAGATAAATTGTAAGAGTGCTGCTTACTTAGTGTGCCATAATTATAATGAAACCATTTATTGACCACTTACGTCATGTTTGATATAAAATAATGCCAAAAATGTATGCTATTGTGCACAAATTACACATTTTGATAAAATACTGACCATCTGGTAAAGATCATGTAGCCACAGAAGTCCGTTTTTTGTTGTAGTCCTATGAGGACTACAACTCCCATAAGTCTTGGCGCAAAAATACATCCGGTAGACCTTCATTGAAACACTCCGGGTGTGAGAGGTCCCCACGTACCTCCGAACTGGCTTTGACCATCGACCTGTGCCGCTGTGTTTCACAGCAGGACAGTGAGTCAGGTGAGTTCTGGATTGAAAGTATTTTTAAAGCTGTTTTTGTGAGTTAGAGTAGTGTTTACAACGTGAATGCTAGCAAGTGTTAGCATTAGCCTTGGATGTCATTCGCCACTGGGTTGCATGCTCTGTTTTACATGGCTAACTTTTGACTTCTGTGTCATTTTTTCTTTATGTGAATGTTTACTCTTCTTGAAGGTGAAAGTACATATCCCCACCATAATTGCAGATCCATAAATATTCTAATTAAGGCATTTTAGAGCGACTATCATCAGACTATCATTTAATTATATTCATTAAATCACATTGACAGTTACATTCATATTCTCATACAAATAGAGCAGATAAACCTGGAGTGCTGTGGTATACAATGCAGTACTTGATGTAAAAAATTTAAGTTATATATCCAGAATTAAGAAGATGTGCAAGTGCAATATCCCATTTTATTCTGCCTGTTTAGGGTGTTAAACTGAAGTGATCCTACATCCTAGATCCTATTTTAATATTTTACAGATCTAGTAGTGTGTATCACACTGTTGCCATGCCGTTGCCATGCCGTTTTGTTTGTGTTGTGCTTTGGAAACAGCACAAGTGGAAGAGGCTTATCTAGATGACAGGGACATTTAAACATCCACAATCCCTTTGGCATGTCAGCATAAAAGCTTACAGGACAAGCATGTCAAGGTCAGGCCATAGTTGCTTGAAAGCCACAATTTGATTGATCATTTTTGCATCAGGCAGCTCAACCCTTATAGACATACAAGACACTAAAAATACAGTTGCAGTTGCAAGATTACAGGTTATTACACAACTTAGTGTAAAACTACATATTTTGAAATTCTCTCCCATCCTTGGAAAATAAACCTGCTCCAGAAAAGGTTCCTGTTCTTAAGCTCATATACAGTTTTTTTCACCATTGAGCCAAAAGTAATGAACACAAACACAGGGCACTTAACCAAAAAGTACATCTCTTATGCCCATGTAGGCAGGACAGTAAAAAAAACAAAAAAAAAAACACCATATGCTTTATGAAGTTCAAATTGCACAATTGTTGTGCTCAAAAATTTCCGAAGAACACAAATGATGTTAGTGGTTTTACACCCTTTTCATTAATACAGTGGGACAATTTACAAATAGAATATTATTGGTATCATTTGCGCAAACTTGCATAGGTGTAGTTTGAATATGGAAACAGGGCAAACTAGACAAATAGTCAACAGATGCTTTGTGAAAAAAGTAAACACAATACATTGATACTGATTAAAAAAAAAATTTACAATGGGAATGAACTGATTGGATAAAAGTCATTCTTAATCTCGTGTCTGCAGGTAGATTGTGTGGAGGATTGAGAAGGATCTTCAGTCATGGATAGAGTCATGGGAGGAGTGCTGCCACTGGTTTTAGCCAGCATGGGGGTCCTGCTGCTGTACCGGATACTAATCCGCCTCAGATCAGGAGCTGCCCTTCAGGATGCTGTGGTGGTTATCACCGGGGCCAGCTCAGGACTGGGGAAAGGTCAGCTTTGTGTTTGTGTTTTAAAAAATATACTATACCTCTAGATATTCTTTATAAACAATCATGTGCAGCAGATTGTTTTTGTTAGATTGTAGAGAGATAACATGTTGGTATTGAACTGCGAGTGGTGGCATGTCACGCTTTGATATTCACCATTGACAAAAAGTGTGTGTGGTTTTTTTTGTAATACAGAGTGTGCACGGGTATTCCATGCTGCTGGGGCACGGCTAGTTCTGTGTGGACGAGATGCAACCCGTCTGCAACAGGTGGTCCAGGAACTCACAGAAAATTCAACGCAAACACAGGTGTATTTTCTTTTCTCTGTGTTTATCCCTCCAGTGTGTGCTATTTTCTTTCACAATTAATATTTCATGTATAAAACAGGTCAGTGTTTTGCACAGGCAAGTCTCCATCCTTTAATCTTCCACTGTTCTTAAAAATTGCCTTTACTGTGAACTCCATGTGTATTTTATTGCCTCTGATTTCATCACATAATAGCACAAACAGATGAGAAAACGGTTGCCTTGTGTTTCATTCAACCTGCAGACTTACACTCCCAGCATCGTGGTCTTCGATCTGGCTGACACAGAGACAGTGGACCGCGCTGCAGAGGAGATCCTTCAGTGTTACGGACAAGTGGATGTCCTCATTAATAATGCTGGAATCAGTTACCGTGGCAACATCCTGGATACCCATCTTTCAGTTCAGCGGAATGTGATGGAGACAAATTATTTTGGGCCTATTGCTCTCACACAAGGTTAGTGTGGAGTGCAACCTGGATTGTGGAGCTTAAAATGGCTGTTGGTTTCAATTTATAAATAACTGAAGTTATTTAAAGGAAAGTGCTCATTTCTGTTTCTGTCTCTTTCATTCTTTCAACAGCTCTTCTTCCTTCAATGGTTCGCCGGCGCAGTGGCCACATCGTAGTCATTAGCAGCGTCCAGGGCAAGATAGCCATTCCTTACAGATCAGCTTGTAAGTTGTCTTTACCTATTGAATCAAAATACCATATTTTTCAAACCTTAAAATCATCTAGAATTGAATCAGGAGTCTTTTGTGGCCACTCTCTTTAGACGCAGCCTCGAAACACGCCACCCAGGGCTACTTTGACTGTCTACGGGCAGAGATTGAACGCTATGGGATCCCAGTGACAGTGGTCAGTCCTGGGTACATTCGAACAAACCTGTCAGTCAACGCTGTCACAGGAGACGGATCTAAGTACGGAGGTGAGCGACAGAAAAGAAATGTTTAGTTTATTGGTGCAAATAACTTCATTGTGTATTTTGTACAACTTGGCCAAAAACATTCCACTTAAAATATTTAAGCTTTGTTTATAGGACGCACTGTGTCTTTGTTTATGACATGCAATATTTATGCAATGCCACAATAAACGTCACAACATTTAACTAATCATTCCATATTTGTTTTTGTTTTTTTAATTATTTAGCAGCAATCATAATAGCTCAAATTGCAGGTCCAAACAAGTACTTTAACATGCTGTTAAGGAATAATAACCAAATACTAATAAAACATGAATTTATAATCAATGACAAAGTAATGGAGTAAAGAAAAATATACAGCAGTTATTCGAGGTTTGGGAAAAATGCCAAAAAAGTGCTGTTCCTCAAAGAAAGTGCAAATATTTAGTATACCACACTTTTCTTAATATGAGAGTACATTATATCCATTAGCACATGAAATTATGCTAATGAGTGAGAATCTAAAAAAGTAACAGAGTGATATGTTTGTTCACTGTGATACACCATAATAATTATCAAAGATTTTATTAAGATTCTGATCAAATTATCAGTCTTTGGTGACATATATTTCATTACTATATTTAATACACATCTGTCTGCTTTTTTAAAATAATAAATATAATTTCAAAACATCATAGTATTTGAATATTATGAAATATAAGATTAGACACAGACATTTATTTTCAACATTTATTTACACATTGTTATTTATATTCTGAATTTATACATGTATACATTTATTTACAACCTTTACTGTTCTTAATTTACATTGTAGTGTTGTATATTGTCTTATATATCCAGTTATAATTTAGGTACAAATTAAACAAACAGTTTTAGAAACTAGAGATATATGTCTTTCATACTGAGTAACCAAAAGTGTTGTAGAGGAAAAAAGAAATTGACCCTGATGTTCACTTTTTTTTGGTCAGGGAACAAAACCCCCTGGTGTTCAGACCTGGTCATTCAATTTATTCAGGTCAGGTGACACACAATGTTGTAGACCCTAGACTTGACCAACAGAAGAAACCCCAGATCATAACACTGCCCACACCGGCTTATACTGTAGACGCTAGGCATGATGGGTAATCACTTCATCCACTTCACTTCTCATCCAGATATCTCCCCATTTTTTTCTTTGTTCCAGTCCGATCCTTATCCTCCCCTGCAAATCTTTTTAACCCTTTTTTTTTTCAGATTAGCCTCACTGATGTGTTTTATGAAAGTGTTTTTCTTAAATCACAGCTGTGTAGCCCCAATTCTTTGAGTTCACTTTACACTATGCTTGTGGAAATGCTCTTACTTTTGTTATTCTACACTTATATTACTGTTCACTGTATTTAACTAATCTTACAATCATATAAAGTTTTTTTTAAACCATATTTCTTATTCATTGATGATGGTTCACTACTATCTTTACAGGTTTTGATTATGCATTGGACAGTTTGTAATGTTAAATACTTTTAATTAGTAACCTCCTTAGTTGTGTTCTTTGCTTGATGCAGGGTCTTATTTAAACCCTTTTCCACAAGCACAATATAAGTCTTCTAACATGGTTGTTAAAGGAATGAGAATCTACTCACTAGTAATATATATATATATATATATATATATTAAAAAAAACATATTTTCAGCTGAAACTTTTGTTTTTGCTTATTTGGTTGTTTTTTTTTATCCTATATTGAACACTGGGTGGTTTAATTTGTTATGCAGGACAGGCATTAATATAAGCATTATGCTTCTGCCTGCACATTTTCAGTCACTAACCTGTTGGTTATGTTTGTAGCGTTGACAGTGGTTGTATTATGTGATGACTGAATAAAGAATTTCATCATCATCAAATATACAGTTAGACACTGCTATAATTATTCAATGGAAGGAGTTCACCTTTTTGTTTAAATCCAGGTGGGGAGTTTTTTGGACAAGTGTATCTGATGAACGTTCTTTAAAAATGTATTCATCAGAGCTAGTTCAACTTGTAGCGGCATGTCAGCAGAAGCACAGACGCATATTTTATAGTGAAACTCTTAAGCACAAGCTCAGACATTATCCTGGTTCAGACTGTCTTGATAATAACATTTTCGTTAAACTGCCAGATAATTACAATTAGTTTGTCTCTTCCTGTTCCTCATATTCCACTAGTATGGTAAAAGAACAACACTGAAATGCATAAGGAGACATGAGACATTAATTTAGAAAAAAAAAAAATTCTGTTGGTGTTGTAAGCCCAATAAATAAAAAAAATAATTAGGGCAGATTTGATAAATAATATAAGCTTATCACTTAAATATGTAAATACATTATTTATAATGGGTAACAATGAACTTTGAAGTGCCTTGATGATGAAGCAGCCCCCAATGAGGTAATTTTAGTTCCAGTAAAATCTGTAGAAATAGTGATGAGGTTAGTTTCATCAAACTGTTGGTGCACAGCTGAATGGAGACAGTTCACTTCTGCATTTGTAATAAGGATATTACTGTGAATAACTGTGCCTTGATTTCACTCATTTGAGTTCTTGTGTGTGAATCCCTGGTTTCAGTTTTAGACAAGACTACAATGACAGGTCGGGACCCCATGGATGTAGCTCAAGAGGTGTTAAAGGCCGTCCGTCACAGGAGCAAAGATGTGGTTTTGGCAGGACCTCTGCCCACTCTGGCCATCTACCTCCGCACACTGTGGCCGGCGCTCTTCTTCAAACTTATGTCATCTCGCGCACGCAAAGAGCAGAAACCTAAGGACAACTGAGGGAACAGGAGGTGAGGACCAGTGGATCAGAGGGAACGTCAAGAACCCTGATACTGCTCCAAGTTGAAGTGGACAGAAGTTGGCACGGTGAAAGGAACCAGATTTTGTTCAGCAATAGGACTAGATGGTACAATCCATTTCCAATCCATGATGATTAATCAGTGGACGACCAGATTACATGGCTAAAAAATGTCTCACACCAATGTTTTTATTGCATCTATTGGAAGGAAATGTTGCTTATTTCTGTAAATGTCAGTTTAATGCGTTCAGCTACATTTCTCCTACATAATGGAATCTCAACAAGATCACTTTCCTTATTTTTTGTGTGTGTTTCTAATGAGTTGAGGTGTAATAGTAAATGCTTGAATTGTTAATTTTAGACTGAAAATGAAACAAACCTTACTAGTAATCTAAACCTATACTGTAACACTTAAACCTGTTTTTCCACACAAAGTAACAACAATGAATGCCAAAATGTTTTTGTTTTTTTATAACTATCTTTATCCACAGAATAAAAACACCTTTTACAAACTGAACATTTTAAACAACAGGTTTTTCCTTTTAGATATCATCTTAATATTAAGTTAAACAGAAAACAATTTCTGAAATGTTAACAATAAATAGTCCAAATAATTTACATTATGTTACAAAAGCGCAGTAAATACTGGAATTGCAATTGTACAAATAAACCTTCAATAGGACAAAAAAAAAAAAACCTGCCAAATGCAAAGACAAAACCTGCTGTTTATTCCTTATTAAGAATCATCTTCATTGTTTTCTATCTAGTGTAAGATAAAGCCTTTTCACATTTCTCACCCAAAGAATAAATATATCACAAGAGTTTTTATTTTGTCATGTTTAAAATCCTGTTTATGACATGACGGCAGCACTCTTGCACAGTTTACACTCATGGAGATGAAGTTTAACATTACAATACTGCATACTGATGTTGGCTGATTGAAATCTGAAGAATGTGTGAATGTAAGGAATCCAGGCTTTAACGTGGTTACGAGTGCATGTAGCAAACGCAGCATCCATTGTAACAGAATGTTTTCGCCTCATTGTTTAGAGAAGGGGCTGCACATGGGTTTACTAGTGATTTAAGAAAAGATAAAGGAGTGTTAATTATGGCTTTAGTGTTTGACTTTATAACACACCTGACCTGACCCAACTCTTCTGGATCTGAAATGGAGTGTAACTACTGATACGCATACTGATTTATCCAAGTTGCTGGTAATAAATAAAACGTTTGTCACATTATGGGTTAAACATATGGTAAATCCTTAACTGAAAACCGCACAACTAATTTATTTGATTTAAGGATCGCAAGATATAAGTTTTTATTCAATTTTTTTTTAAAAGCAGGTGTGTACATTATTTCACTTAGGTCTGATTATTCCCAATTACTGTGACAAGTAAAATGAGACCAAAATGTTGAACGGATCATTTGAAACACAGGTTATTTCTTCTCGGCCTCTTTGTGCAATGGGAATCATCTCAACGAACATTAAAACCCCTGAAAAGATAAATCACTGCAGATGATCACATCTGTAGAGCGACTACAGTGTGTTAAAACTACCAAATGTTCACAAACGCAAGCTGCCATTTTACATGTGACATCTGACTGTGACAAACGTGGGGAACATGTTCTCTATAAAAACGGAGTCAATCAAACCTGAACCAAAGATAGTGATCTAGAACACAAACGCACAGTTTTGGCTGTCCTAATGTGTCGTGCCCTACTTTTGCAACCAAGGCGAGAGTAACAAACTATGGCGTGTTGCATTGAACATATCAAACCTTCTTAAATCTCCCAAACAGCAGCCGTTTGCCACCGGCTGGGACCTGAACTGCACATTTTGGTGGATTTTTCCACATTCTGAGGGGGGGAATCTGAGACAGACACACATATAGAGCAGGAAGAGACATAAAAGAGAAAATATTTTGTTCAGATATGGCATAGTATTCTCCTGTACATGAGGTTGTTTTTTGTAAACACTATTTTTTTTTAAGTGTTTGTATTTAAAGGGCATTTCACCTTAAAGAACAGTTCAGTGAAACTAACATGTTAGAACAATGGTCAATGTTCACTGCTATTATTGCACTTTTACAAAAGGGGGGCTGGGATGGCTTTAGGGGGTTGGTCTTTTCTCCACAGCGGCCTTTTCCTCCTGAGGAGCGAAGGCATCGTGGGGACAGTTTAGGCGATGAGGGAGAAGCCTTTCCTCATGTCCTCCAGATGGCTGTGGGTTGGTGGAGCAGGTTGCTTGCTTCTTCCTCAGGGAGGTGGGATGGTGGGCTCAGCCACCGCCAGCTCCTGAGCCAGGTCATTGAAGCGAGCGATGTAGTCCACACTGCTCTCGCTCATCATACATGCAAGCTGAGAGTCCATCTGCAACAAAATATGCAGACTTTTAATGACAACGGCCTGAACAGTGAGACAACGCAGCAGAAAATTCAATTGAAAAGAGGAAGCTGCTATATTTAGTTCATTTTTAAGACTTGGCTTCAAACTTCAGCACAAAATAATAATATACAAGTTACTTCAATCAAGTTACTTCCATTTTTCAGCGTAGACCACATATCTTTTACATCTTTTGTGTCAGGTTGAATAAGAGCTCAAAGCCCTAAATGACAAAATCAGACACTTTGTCTAAATATGTTTTTGCCAAAAGATTTAAGAAGCACAAATCACAACGTTTCATTCAGGCCATTTAACAATGAAAAATAATAATTTGACATTGAATTGAGACAATTATTGACATTAACTGACATGTTTATCTTTTCATATTTGTGGACATACCACCCCACTGTACGACATTCTATCACCATTTGCTTTAACATCTACATCACATACACAAATCTTTTACAAGTACAGAACAGCAGCTCTAATACAGCACACTACACTGCTCATGTGCAACATCTCCTGTTTGCATTCTCATGGGTGTGGTTTGTCCAACATCAGAATCCTTTCTGAACTCTGCTATTTTTAAAACACCAGACCTATTTTTGTTGGAATTGTTTACATGTCTTTAAAGTGTGAAAAACACTTTTACTTGTTAAAAAAAAAAAAAAAAAAGACCTACATTTACTGACCATTGCCTTAATACTGATAAAAATAAACCAAATCACTTAAGACTGTGTTTATATTAGAATGAAACCATCCCCATATATTTACTCAAGAGCTCTGAGTGTTTGTTGTAAACATATTTCTAATGTTTCCATATTGAAATAGAAATTGACTATTACTGTACAAATTGTGAAGGAGAGAATGAGAGAGAATGAATGAAGAGAAACAATTGAGAAAGAACAAAACAACAGCTCTGATTCCACTGGATAGGAAAACCAAAACACAGATGTGACAGAGCCGGACTAGAGCTGTAATGTGATTCATCTGGATCCTGTGTACATGAAGTGCTATATAATACCTCTGAATCCACAGGTGTTGTAGAGATGACCCAATGGGCTCTAGTGCTCACTGACTGACAGTTCCTTTTTCATAGTGACATGATCACCATTATTAGCATGTAACGTCACTGTCATACAGTACAACACTGACTCTGGGTGGTAATTGACCAGTCTGTGTACTACTATAGCAGGTCTAATTGTAGAAAGATAAACTAAAAAACCATGAAAATGTGCAAATAATACATTTGTCTGTTTCATTATCTTAAAAAAAAACTTCAGCTTACTTCTGCTACATCAGGAAGGCCACGGGATTGAAAGGAATCATGGGAGTTGCAATCCAAGAGGCTAGGGCCGAGCAAAGCTGTGCCACTGGAGGGGCCAGAGGGGGTGAGGGTGGTTCGCCTACCCTTATCAGGGGAGACCATGCTGGCTGGAGAAAAAATAAATAGAGACAGTGATGAAGACTGACAACATAAAGAGAAAACAAGTTATATCACCGCAGCAAGAAGCCTGAAACCTTCAGTGACACGTTAAGACAGTTAATGCATGAAAACTCCAAAAAGTTAAGTGTCTGGCATGTACTGTGATATGAGTTCTTCACAGCTACCATTTCATTAGTTCCAATCAATAATAATTACAATAATGACTTCAACTCACATCAATGTATTGTTTTTACTGCTTTGACCAACACTGAAACATTTTTATTACTTTCCATTTGTGGCTGAATAGTGTGAAAAGCACTATTTGGACTGGATGAGTTCCACATGGGCATGTGGGGTAATGCCACTTGACCACAGGATGTTGGTTATATTAATGGGTAATTCACACAGGACAAGAAATGTCAGTAAAATTACCACAAGTGGGAGGGGTAAGTCCATTCATGCACCGCTGTCCCTTAGGCTTGAGTGTCCAAAATAGCTCTCTGCTTGGGCCACATATTTCTGTCTGAATCTGACCCATGCCTGACACAGTTGTGTCCGAACCCAACCCAAACGCGACAGGCACTTCAACGTTGGTGTCCGACCTCAATCAGTTAAACCCAGTTGTTCCCATATTTATATTATAGATTGTCATTAAACTTACTCGTTTACATATTTGTGATACGTGAACAGTACCTTTATTAAGATGACTATATGTGCAACAAATGCTTTGTGTTGATACTACAGAAATGAAACTTAGGACTGGGGGTGACACGAGGTTTCACGTACACTTGTCCATCTGCCTACTGGAAAACTGAGTGTGTCTTCAAGAGCCTCTATGCTCCAAGTTTGTAAACAGGATATGACTGAATATCTATACACCTATTAACTACTGGTCTATTCGCATGGGATTAGTATTACCTGGGGTCATTTTCACTGACCCTTTTATAGGAGGTAAAAGTTGCTGTAATCTTTACTGATATTGTGCAGTAATAATTACTGACAGCACATTCAGTCAGGACTGAAATATCTGGCAATTATTACTTTACCCCACGTGCCAATGTAAAACTAATCCTGTCTGAACAGGGTTAAAGACTGAGACTTACACAGGAGGCATCCCAGTGTGGAGTCGGAGGAGTCACTGGGGTACCACTGAGGGTCATGGCTGGGTGATGGGATCCAGCCTCGGGACGGGCTGACTGATGGGGAGGAGGCCAAGAGCTTGGAGCCATCACTGTTGCTCAATTTGGCTGGAGAGAGCGCAGCCTCCTCGCCTGCAGTAAGCAATGTACACAGCCATCAGATGACACACACATTTAATAACCTGACAATTTGGAACGGGAGCCAGTTTCATGCTATCATTGGGAATTGATTTTAACGCGATTAGTTCATGGAGTGCTTCTCAAACAAGACACAAATGGTTTACGATAGAAGGAAGCTGTGTTTAATATTTTAATTTCACGCTTTTCCCATCTACTCTCTTGATGGCTTGTAAAGCATTTTGTTACAGAATTAAAGATAAACCATCAAAGGTTTCTGCTAAAATGTCACTGGATACATACAAGGGATGCACCATTCTGAAACTGATAAAAGGATATTGGTCCCAATATCGACCCAAACAGCTGGACAGAATATTGGGGACATGGACTCCAATCCATACATCAGTCTGTTTAATAGTAAGGCTATTTTACCTGGCTGCGGATTCATGATTTATTACTTTAAAAGTACATAAATCAATAATTTCAAGTTTGACACTGCTTTACACATTTCAGATTCTTTCATAAAACTTGTCATACTTCTGATTAATTTCATGCTGTTACTGGATCAGCACTCAGTATTGGCAAATACAAAGCTTGGGAATTCATACTGGAAGACAAAACATAAAATTACAGCCAACTGATACATATGTACTAACCATAGTGTGCAGAGTTGATGGCGATATCAATGATAGAGTCACTGATGTGTGTTTGAGGTTCTCCGGGGGTCAGCGCCTCCTCAGGTGGGCCAGGTAGAGAGATGTCCAGGAGTGAGGCTACGCTGGGGGGTGAGAGCAGTGAGTCTCCACCTCCAGTTGCTCCAGGAGAAGGAGGAGGCAGACCATTCTGTAAAATAAAGTTTGAGCTGTTTCATGAAACCCTCCAAGCTTTTGCATATTGTAATGGCTGAAACATGACGATCTTGGTGAACCTCAAGGTTCTAAGTTCTGCTGACCTCTGGGACGTTATGCTGGAGAAGTTCAGAATCTGGCTGAGCGTCTGCAACAGGCGCTCTGCCCACCACAGTGCTGTTATCGACAGTGGAAGAGTCCAGCTCCTGACAGGGGCTGCCAGGGATAATGCCTGCAGACTTGGCTGCCAGGTCAATGGCACCTGAAATAGGGTAAATAAATAAATAAATACAAGGGATTATAACAACGATGTTCGAATGTCTTTAATACACTGGGCTCAAACAGCATCAGAGTTTCAATTAAAATCAAATCGTACTAGAGAGCGGGTTGGCTGCTGTCGAGCTGGGAGGTGCAGAGGAAGCTTTGGACATAACGGGGCGGGGTGAGGGAGTCAGGCGGGTCTGGATTGGCCGGAAGGATCCAGTTCCTGAGGGAAGAAACAGGAAGTGAGAAAGCAACAGATTAGCTTAGTTGCTGAGACATAGAAATGATATTAGGTAATATGCACTGAGCACACCAGCAGAGCAGAAGAAACTGACACAGTGACAGTTTGAAGAGTGTCAGATTACAGTACAGGATAAAGTGATAACAGGCAAATAAAGTGTACCTGTGGCAGAGGAGTTGGAGAGAATGGAGAAGGAGCAGACGTGCTGTGGAGTGTCTCCTGTAGTTCGAGGTAACAGTGTTCGCTGTGGAGACAAGAGAAGCAACTAAATGCACAGAAAGTTTTCAGCTCATCCTGAATCAACTGCATGTAAGAAATAATAAACATTAATACCAGGCAGCCCGTTATTTTTCTCTTACTTGAACTACAAGTGGTTTCCGAAGTTGTCTGTTTCGAGGTTTTCTCTGTCTTGAAAGGAAAAGATCTGACTGCATCTGTAAAGAACCAAAGATATATTAACGTGTGCATAGGAATGTCTATGGTGTAGACATGATGATGGGCATTTTCTTACACTGATAGAGTCAAGCTGCTGTCTTAAGGCCAGCTCAGCCTCTTTGTTGGGTGAGAACATTCTGTTGTGGCGGGAGCTGTTGGGGGGCAATGTTGTGGGTACAGCGAACACACCACCCTCTGAGTCGCTGCCTGCTGTCGATCCCAGCAGAGAGCGGGGAAGGTTGCGCCCACCTATGATGCAGGACACAAAGAAAAGTGAAACTATGGTAAGGCTGTGTTTAAGGTAGTGGCATTACAATATCTGACAAACACGCAGATACCTGGACCTCCAGCAGTCGGCAGATGTAGCCTGGCCCCTCGGACAGACGCCTGCTGCCGGCCAAAGCTTGGGCTGCGTACACCTGCTACAGGGCCCTTTCCTGGAGGCGTGAGGGCCTGGTTCTGCTCCTCCTGGTGAGTCTTCAGTGGTGATGTTGCTGTGGAGCATAACTCTGGAGCCTGGAGGAAAGAATGGGTTATTGATACCATCTGCCATAAATTCCTAAATAATACAATAATGTCTAAAAGAGCACAAAGTCAGAGAGTCAGAGTCATTAAGGTGAAAATACAAAAACCTGACTCTTAAATTTGCGTTAAAATATACACCCTAAGATTTTTCCACTGCATTTCTTTTACAATTTCCAAGTCTTTCACAAAAAAGCTTTATTAAAGTGGGTTTTGTTTTTATGGCCTTAAACTGGAGAACGACCTGCCCTTGAACCTTGGACCAGTTAACACTAAGCTTTTCAAAAATAAAGACCTATATTTTTATTTGGCATTTAATTCCGGTTAACTCTATGGCATTAGTGCTTTATTGTATTAGGATCAAACTGTTTTTGAGTTTAATCCTATTCCGGCCTTTAATTTGGATCAGCTCTGCTACACTACTGCCAGTATTTTATGATGAAACCACTTGCATTTATGAGTCTGTTTTTGTTCTGTTATTTATTGGTTTTGCTGTTATTGCTTGTTTATAGTGTGCTGTGACTGCCTTAGTGTCTGTTTTGCACTTTGGCATGATAGGTGATGGAACAAAAACAAGATTAATAATATTAAATTTAATTATTAACTGCTTGTTCATACATTATCTGTTGTAGTTAAGTGTACTTAGCAAGGCAATTTTGTATATCCACAGGAATATGTATCCAATATGTACAACATGAGGAACCATGTCAAACAAATTAATTAATTTTTGTTTTTGCTTTCATGATTCCCATATTTAAAAAGTTATATTTTTCACAGACAGAAAAAGCTTTCACATGAGATTCAAATATTTAGTTCCCAAATGCTCTACACATTAATCTAGCAATCAGCAGCAACAACAACAACGTCAAAGGTCATGTTTAATGCTCACCAAAGGTTTCGGATTGACCTCTGTGGCAATCAGCCTAAGTAGGCAGCGCAACACCCGGTTTGTCCTGCTGGGTTTGGGCTGATCCATGGCTTGCCCGTTTTCTTGGGTGTTGGATGGAGCGGTGGGTTGCCATTCATATTCCAGCTGCAGTTTGCCAGGCTTTCCAAACATCAGGTAAAGTTCAGCAAGAGTGACATTCTCAGAGTCACGAGCGCTCCAGCCCTCCTCTCTGATGTGCTCGACAGTCCGCTCTTTGGCTGCTGAGGTGGAAACCTGTGGCCCCCCCTCGTCTGTGCCTATCAATGAAGGCTTACAAGGTGGGGTCTGATTGGCCTCGGGGGAAGAGGTGATGCTGTTCTGGTCTTCTCTACACTGCTCCGATAAGCTCTCTGCACCACCAGACAATTTGTCCGTGCTTTTGGTCACTGTTACACCACCACTGACTTCTGTGCTACACATCTTGCCCCCCTCAGAGAGTCCAAAGCCATTCCCTTCTTCTTTAGAAGCCACAGTATGCTGCAAGGAGGCAGGGATAGAAACAGACAGAGGTTTCTTCTCCTCAACCTTCGCTGAACTGTCAGGTGACAGCTCAGGGTTAAGGGCTTCAATTCGACGAATATCACCCAGTACAGTCACTGAAGCACCCCCACCTGCAGGAACATTTCCCCGTCCAGATTTGGAACCAGTACGAAGTGGTGGGGCAGCATGAATGCCCAGGATCTGAGCAGCAGGGAGTTCTTTAGTGTTCAATCTATTCTTTCCACTTTCTAACCAGTGTACAGTGCAGGAAGCCTTGGAGTGAACCACACGTGCCACTCCAGGTAAGGTGGTCAAAGTGCTGCTTTCGGCGGGGAAAAGGAAGAGTTCATCCTGCCGGGATTTGCCGGGAGACGCTTTGCTAGACTGACTGCTATCCAGAGCTTCCCTTTCCATTAGACTCTTTAGCTGGAAGCATCAGCGTTAAGGACTCCTTCAGATGTTTACAGACGTAGTGCAAGTTCCCAGAAAATATTTTAGGCACAATAAACCCCACTGTCACACGATGCAGTAGCACACACTGTGGACCAACATTTCCTCCAAGCTGAAGTGTAATGTACAAGTCTTTACCAATACTGCTCTACAAAATGTATAACCATGTTGTAAAGCTTTCCTTTTGACAAGTGTTTTGATACCATTGACTGTTTATATTATTCTGATAATTGGAGGGCATTCAATAACTGAATCTACCTTAAAGGGTTATCATCATACATTCTGTCTTACTCGTGAAAGAAAAAATGAGTTTTATAACTCTACCCAATGCATTTACTTCATCATTCATAAAATCTTGCATTACTTTGACATGGTTGGTTGATAATATGTAATGTGATCATGAATAAAGAAAATATGTAATGCAGGAGTGATGGGAAAAGTAATGATGAACTTTCATTTATGAACAACCTTGCAGAATAGTGTGAACTTTGTTTTGGAAAGTGTTGAAAAGGATACAATCCTCTGGTCATGATACGCCCACTTCTGTTTCAGATATTCAATTAGGCTGGAGACTTTCCTGTGGAGCTCTACCACCATCCTGGAATGGAAAAGCCAAAAACAGTTTACAGAGAGCATAAGCCTCGCTATAAATCTATTCTGTATTCAAGTTGTCAACCCTCGCCAAAATTGCTCCAAGTTAGTTTATTACTCCTCTGAGGTATTTGTTAGTGGGCATGCCTGACCTGAGACGAGGGTTGTGGGCCAGACTCTGAACGCGTGCCCAGGAGTGGTTACTGCGTGGCTGGAGCTCCACTGCCACCTTTAGTGGAAGACGCACTGGCTTCTGGTCCTCCTCGTCACTTACTCCTACCACAACAAAAAAAAACATAGTGTTAATCAGAAGTGGTAATGAACCTTTAATTGGGAGAAATTGTTTTACCAAGGATTTACCCATTTACCCAAGGATTTAACTATATGAGGTGAACAAAATGTCAGTAATTTGGCAGAGAAAATGTCACTACTGCACTTAACCAACACAATATTTTTTTAGAAACTTATACTAAAATATCTCTAAAGAATCCTTGCATACATTAACACTTATAGAGCAGCACACAAAAAGGACTGTTCCAAACTCTAGTCCTAAGGGGAAAAAAAACAAACACACAAGGACAAGACCCAAGTTTTTGTAAAGCACTTGCACAACTGTGAAAGTAACAACTGACAACAGAAATGCCAGATGCAAGAGGTGTGCTTGTAATTTTCTCTAAGCTTTGCTGGATGCTGAACTGAATGGCGGGTGACAGCCGGCCAGACCAGCCATTGACAGTATCTCCTTCCTGGTCTTCCTCTTCACTTTGCACCCACTGAGTAACCATGGAAACGCTGCTAGCCCACACGCTGCTATTGTTATTGCCAAACCCCGCCCCCACAAACCCGGCGCCTCATCATCATCACAGTTTGTATTTTCAGCACAGATGTTTGTTTACTCTGTATGCCCTCTCTGTATTTATAGTATGTGTGTGTATGAAAAGTGCATGTTGGGTGTCAGTGTATGCACATGCTCACCATCTGGATCACAAAGTTTTTTCAGTGCACGGCACATGGGAGCTTTGATTCGTAAATTCCTCCCTTTGGAGCGCACCGTAGTGGCCCTGATCAAAAACACAAACAATTAAAAATGTTTTAAAGGACAACTTTATCTTTACCTTTCTGTGTAGTTTGACTAAAATATAACAAAAAATGTGTCTGCCAACTTCAGACTTACCCCTGCTGGATGAGTTCATTCAATTTCGCCACATTCTTATCATCCATTACTGCAAAAAAAAAAAAAACAAAAAAAAAACAGAGAGACATTTACAACATTGTTCCTCAGGAGTCGCTGTCCCCCATGACTGGGAGTATACAGCACTTAATTACATCCCTTGTGTCCAAAACTAACAAGAGCAAAACACTGTCACATAACCAACTCTAAAAACATGTATGTACAGCCTCTACTTACACCCTCCAACTTTTTTGCGGAGCTCAGCGTAGCAGATAAGACCATATAGCTCTTGAGAAGACTTCTTTAGCACACGGGAATACACTGAGGAGTAAAGAGAGGGTGACACTCACAACCAGCATCTAGCATGTGTATGCTACATGAAGATAACAACAGCAACTAGGGTTTTGGCTTTATTTAGGGGTTTAAGCTTATCTGAGGCAATTCCTTTACACATGTATTAGGAAACAGACACTAAAAAACAAATAGCTCAGATAAATATAGTGGGACAGGAAGGCAGGGGACATATTGATATTTTAAATAAATGTTCAATATCGGACAGCAAGACTCTAAGATTGAATTACAACTACATTAAATGCAGCTTACCATTAGCAAAGTCAATGTGTTTGGAGATCTTGTGCCAGGTGCGATAGTAGAAGTGGCGAACCTGCTCCTTGTTCTTCACCATGTTGGCTGGTTTGCCTCTCTTCTTGTATTTCATTGCAATATTGTTCTGGATAGCCTCAAAATCTTTTCCATACTGTATATAAAAGTAACAGATTAGCATAATGATGTATATGAAGAGATAATTAAATTTTAGACTGTCTCATGATTCGCAACACACTAAAAATAATATAGTACAGACAGTCTATAAAGTTCCATACTCTACCTCGTAAAGACCCTCAAAAAAGCTGTTTTTGTCCTCGGCACTCCAAGACTCCCACTGGCGACGAGCCCTCTTCTGGTTACCAGCTTGCTCCTCCTTCTCAACAGACCCCTGGCCCTTCGATGCCTTAGACACTCCTGTGGAGCCGGCCACAGGCCCCGACTGTCCCACTGCCCCATGAGAGGAAGAGCCATTCTCTGTGCCTGGATAGTAGGGAGGGAGACCAAAAACTCATCAGATGGGACATGCTTGATGAGAAAATGTAATATAAAAATACATAGTAAAAATGTGAGGACTAAGCTGAACATTTTGGTAGACCATTCTTATTATTTTTCATTGAACAGAAAAAATTGCATTTGCAGTTCTGATGTGTGTGGTTTTGGAAGGATTTCAATACATGCATACAAAGCCACCCACAGCCATTTGATTACACTGCAGAGCATCCCCTTGTGCGGTTAAGTTTTGGCAAGGAGGCAGGAAAAGCAATCAGTCCCTATGGCCAGGTCTACAGTACACAGATCCAAAACCAACTTGTGGTGGGCTTGGATGGTCAATTTTACCCCAGCAAAGAGTACAAAGCCAGCACGCATTAATACACAGAACTGGTTGTTGACGCAACATTGACATGTATTAAGGCAAATGAAGATTTCCTCAAGAAAGGGTGTAAATTTACAATTGCAATATATGTGTACTACTAGGTCATATGAACTAATGTGTCTCTTTTCAAAACAGACACTGACTCAAAATAAACAGGATTTCTTCTATCAAAATGGAGACACATACATTTTAAATATAATTGAGAAAATAAATTCCAAATATATTTACATTTTTATGTTTCAGTATCAATCAGATTACACTATCTACATACTGTATATTTTTTTATTTTAGTCAAATCCTAGTGTAATTCATTGTTAAAGCCATATTCAGAGACGGAATCAACTTTTAAGCCACACACATATGACAATCATTTTGTATATTATCAAGTCAGTAAACCAATTGAAAAATCATGTGCAAATGAAAATATAAAGTTCAACCACAGTGTATGAAAATCAAAATAACATCAGTTACTACATTGTGTTCAGCGGTAAATTCTGTCACAACTATCTGTTGCAATTGAAAATAATTCAAAACACTGTTTGAGTGCAGAGATGAAATTATACGTAAACAAATTATTGTGCAACTGATTCTTGAAAACAGACCCTTTACTGTCTAGCTTTAATGTACTATGGACACTCAGCTGGCCCTCATACCACAACAATGTTTAGAAGCATCACACTGAAAGCCTTGTTTTTAACAACAGTGGCACATTTAAAAAAAAAAAGAGTAAAATATATAGTCATATGACATCCTAATTAAAGTTGTGGTCTGTAACTTTTAGAAGTAATTCTTTAGATGCTGTTGCAACTTTGAGGAGTCAGAAATGTCTCCAGAGAGAGTCCAGGGCAGTGGCCCAGAGGGAGCACCCAGCGACAAAGCACTGCCCCTCAGAGCATCAGACCACTCATCACTGGTAAACAAACTGGAAACACAATGACACCGTCAAAAGTGACAGCAGCCCTCCCTGCTAAACCCACATTTCTACACTTTTCTGTAAGCTGGTCACCTGCGGTACCTTTAGATTTTGCCCCGCCATGTCCATTGATGGTCGAGCCGATTGAATCCTTCCGGATCCGTTTACTCGGAGGTCTAACGCTTGATCGTAGAAAATGATGCTGGTCGTGACACGGAGGGGTGGACTCCGCTGAGGTCTGTGGCTGCTGGGTCGAGCTGTGCCCGGTTCGGTTCGGTGGAGAAGCGGAGAGGACCGAGGCTGAACCGGGGCTGAGACCCGTGGTTGATGGATTAAGAATTTCCACTCCGTCGTCTCCCTTTGTACTGCGCTCCTCGCTCGCCTGCTCTCCGCTCTCCTCCTCGTCGCAACCTTCGGGCTTTCTGGACGGATTCCTCCTCCCATCGACACCGATCCCCTCCCTGGAGCCCGGTGTCATGCTGCCAAAACACATTTGAGGGGAAATTGTCACATTAAGAGCAAAGCGGTGTGCAAAATTAACTTCTAAAGACGACGTTCACTGTCTCTCAACATGGCCGCCGCTGTTTGTTTCAAATCCCCTCTCCAGTCCCGACAAAACAACACCAAATATTTTCATTTAACGACTTGATTTAATTTCTGTTCGTCAACCATAATACTTTAGTAAGTGAGCACAGTGTTTTACCGTGTGTCTTTCGGCCAAAATCGGTAACATTTTAGGTTAAATTTCAACTAAATTCAAATGCGAGCGCTTTTCAGTTTAGCGCCCTGCAGAAACGACAACGAAAACCCCTCGGTGCATTCGACCTCTAAATAAAGTGTTTATTTTAAAGATAATTTTACCCATTTTCATGCTCTTCGGTAGTAGGCGACGTCTTCTTTCTCTTCACCATGGGTCCGACCGGTTTGACTCGCTATTTTTAATCAAATTGAGCATAATAAAACCCAGACCGATCTCTCCGCTTTCTGCCCTCTCCTTGCTCCAGCTTCGACTGAGCTGAACTCTCTGCGCAGTTCAACTGTTTTCTATCAGCAACAACATTACACAGTGCTTTTTTCCAACAAAAAATTAAACTATACAACCACAGACAAACACAACATATTTACTGCATAGGATGAGGAAGATTTTACTGTAGCACCTTTCAGTTGAGCTCCAAAGAATTGACGAGCATAGATAGTTTTATTAACCCGTGTGCAAGTGGACTTTGCTTGTCACTACGTCACCGTTGCCTGCAGAAATTATGTCTGCAAACCAATTTATTTAATATGTACTATACAGATTCAACACTTTTTGACAATACTATTCCCATGGTATTATTATTGTCTCATTCATAACTATTCTTGTGTCAAAGTAGTTTATAGTCAGGTGTGCGGTGCGCATCAGTTACCTACAGTATTACATTGAAAAACTATTATCATGTTTATACAGCCCAGAGTGAATGGGATTTTGTTTGTCTGATCGCCATACAACATCTTATATATGGCTAAACATAATCTAAGTTTGTACTGGAGAGGGGTGCAGCCAAAGAAAACTAAACAAAGAATGATTAATTGGATGTGATAATACAGTCTGTGTATGACAGGGAGGTAGGGTGTATTTAACAACAGAGCCAATCCTCAAATCTGTATTATTTGTATCATCACACTTGTAATTTTCACCAAGAAAATGTCCTAAATCAGAGCATATAACAGATCTAAAAGGCATTAAGAGCCTGAAACAACTTGTCAACTTTGTTTGGATTCAGCAGCAGTGACATTGAAAATCCTCCAACAATAGGCATTTTCAAAGTTAACTTGAGAGCATGACTATCATGGAGTTTCTAACCAGAGTTTGAGTGTCATTTTAGTGAAACTTGACGTTAATCAAACTTCCAAATGCTACACAGAAGAACTTCACATCAAGTATTCCTAGAAATTGTATAATACAGACAGTGTTTCAAATGGTGTAACTACGGGCTCGTATTGAGTTACACTTTTAGAGTTACAAGTAATTGACTTAACATATATGTGGCAGTTGTTAATTACACAAATAATGTCGTTAACGTACTTGTAACAAGCTCTATGAGAATCATCAATCTATACATAACGTGGTACTTAGCATGGCTGCTGTTGTTGGCTAGCTAAAAACAACGCTGCCATAGCCGAAGAAACCGTAAACATCACAAAGCTGTTTCTAACATCATTAATATCTGAAGTAGACCCTAAAGCGGTTTCTTAGATGACTAACACTATTAAAGTTTTCACATTACCTGCAATGAAAGCCTGTTGGTGCTAGTTCCAAATGAAACATAAGTTAGCATTGCTATTTGACGGCTGCCTCCCAGCTTGTTGCAGATGACAGTTCCTGCAAATCGATTCCCCACGCGCTTTGGCACGCCCACTACAACTCGAAAACAAACCCTACAATTGGTCAGACGTACACGAGGACGACGGTTAAAGTTTGATTGACGGAAAACACGACCAATTGTTAGTAAGAGAGTGCCTAGAAAGGACCAATCGTCATTCTTTTCCTGTAAAGTTTTTTTTAAGGATTGAAGGGTTCTAACTTTATCAATATTTGCTTGGCGTGCTCGAAATCAATATGCTACTTGAGTAATGAAAATGGTCTGTCCTGAAAAATGTTTTCAATAAAGTCTGTATCATCAAGGAATATTTACATCGTCATTGAATAAAGTATTTTTGGCGCTCTAAAAATAAGTTCCGCCCAAAATATGATTGACATTTCGATTATCAAATCAATAGGCTGTACTTGAAGGTGCGTTTACATTAAATACCTACGTGTACCGGATCTCCTTGGTCACGTGGAATTAGACTTAGGTGTAAAGGGAAATGGAAAGCACAGACTACAAACAAGGTTACAGCGTGTTAACGTGAAAAAAAAACTGGAACACCATCTAAAAAAATTTTCAGATTTGAAATGACACGTGTAGTATCTGAAGTATATATCATATCCAGTCTGACGCACTCTTTTGTACAGGTGTCAAAAACAAACGATAGCGACGCCGGTGTATGGGTGCGATGATTTAATTTCTCTGTTGTAGACCAGCAGGGCGGGAGTTTGGTGTGTCTATGTTTAACATATTATATTTATTCAACACACGTAAGGTGTACATGTTTTTTTTTTTTTTTTACCAACAAACAATTTACGCCAATGATCGTGCCATGCTTATTTCAAAACACAGTCCATCGGTAATGTAGGGCTGTCGGGTTTGTGTAATGGAGCGCACCGCATGCTTCAGCAGATTGGCCGTGCACCAGTTATATTCCTCTGTGTCACAGCGGGGCGGACACGCGCATCCAGGAGGAACTTGCTGGTCGTCCAGTTGGCAAACTGACGAAGTTGTCTTTGGTAACTTGGAGGCTTAAAACAAAACCACTATGACTTCGACGAACATGTTTCAAGGGTTGGATACGGGTTCAAAGCCAAGCTCAAGGTGAAGAATGTGTAGTTGTATAGCTTGGTTAGCTTTGGACAGAATAGCCAAGGGTAGTTTATTTTTTTCCAAGTGTATGTAGCCGACTGGTGTCTTGGTGTACATTAACGGTATGTGACAGGAGCTTGTCGTAGATTTGAGCAACCATCACTTTTTTATGTCTTCGCTAGAAACCAGCCTGCTTATGAGTTACCCAACTATCTGTGTACTCGTTCACTTTAGCAACCTTTGTTTGAGTTGTCATCAGCTAGCAAACTTGGGAGCCGTGAATTAGCTTCTAAGCTAACAGAGCAGGCGTTGTCTGCTGCGCCTGCGGAAGTGTGAAACCCACTCCAGACTGCTCGGCTTTGTACTCGACAACAACGGCCTTGCGGCCACATTGTTCTCGTAAAAAATAGGTCACGTTTCTTTATACACACTGGAAAACGTCACTTCTTACGCGCGGCGTACTAAATACCCTAGTTGAAGTCTGTTGTAATGTTAATTCCTGCAACTTTAGAGAGTGTAACCTCTGTGCTGTTAAATTAAAGGGCTTTCAGGCATATGGCGCCCTTCCTGACTATGTAATTTAAAAAACCTGTTATTTGCTTGAGCTGTCGGCGTAACTAAGATATTTAGAGTACGGATTCTTGTCGTTTTCAACCTGACCCCGTTGTGTAAAAGGGTGGTGAAATATGATCCATAGATACGCTTTTGTGACGGTAAAGGCGTACAGTCGTGATTTATATCTGGGCAAAACCTGCCCGATCCACCCCGAGTAGTGTTTATCTTGTTGGAACAGCACAGAATTGTATAATATTATTATCAATATGGGCGTGACGTGTATTGGCTTTATTGATCTGCTAAGTCATATGTGCATAGGGAAACTTATTTCAGTAGGATTCCTATTTTTATTAAAGTTGGATAAAACCTTATATTGGTTGTACATTATTCTTATGCAGGGTGCTACGGCCTCCTGGAGGTGGCTCCAGTAATCTGTTTGGTGGCTATGAAGACGACGCGGCATCGAGAAGGCCCAACAGAATGGCCTCTACAGTTTTTTCTCCTGCAGAAGATCCTCAGAGTGTCCCTAAACGCTCAAATCCCCCAGGTGAGGGCAGCCTGTTAGCAGGGACAGTCATACAAATGTCAGTGTGCAGGCTGTATAAACAGTCACTGTAATGTTACAAATCCAGTTTGGATACTTTCACTTTGTTCTTTGAGCCCAAACACAACCCCACCTCCAGATTTAGTTAAATATTTAATACTGTCAAGAATGTTGAGTCCTGTTTGGTAGAAATGGTTTCATAAGACTGTCTTTATTTGCCTTTTTATTCACCTTTTTTTTTAAATGACAAACGAGGATTGAAATTCAACTGTCATACACTGGCAGAATGAAGACATTGTATCTACAACAACTCAGTCTGTTTCATGGACTGATGATTTTATGCATCAGTTATATTTCATTTTCTTTTTATTGAGCTAATCATGAAGAAGTGAATTTCTTAGTAAAATGAATCTATATATCTTTGTGACTAGCCACTCGGATCAAATGAGTTATGTAATGCAAGAGTTCTGCATGTGAACATGTGACTGCTGTAAATCTTTACATAGACATCTTGGCAATGTTTGTAGGTGGGAAGAGCAGTGGAATATTTGCGGAAGCTGAAACTCCAGCACAGCCGCCCAAACCCATGCCTCCAGGTGGACAAACTAGCAACATATTCGGGGCTGGTGAAAATGCACCTGTTCCAAGCCCAAGCAGGAATCACCCAAATAAGCCAAAGGTAGGCAATGCACTAACATTTTATTAACCACTTTTTTTTTTCTTTTAACAATGCTTTTCACACAGCTTAAATGAGACCTGACTCAAAAAATACATTAAGTGTTTAATTGAATCTTGTCTTTAAGGTAATTCATTTTTTTTTTGTCCTGCTCCAGCAAAACACTGCACTTCTTTGCCAATATGGATGTTAAAATTCTTGATTTTTATTTTAACCATTATTATTTTTATTTTTTAACAGGACAATCTCAGTGTGGGACCTGAACCTGAATCACCAGGTGAGGTTTTTTTTTTTTGTTTGTTTGTTTTTTCCAACTGTCATTTGTCAGATTTAAGACTTTCAGTCATATGTGGTCCTGTTGACTGGAAAAGCCTTTTGTTTTACTCCTCAAGCTCCTGCAGCCAAAGTCAGCCAACCTGAGGTGAAGGCAGAACCCCTAGCTCCAGCTGTTGCTCCAGTTAAAGAAGATCCTCCTGCTCCTGCTCCTGCTCCTGCAGCTGCTGCCACCCCTCCAGAGCCTCAACCCGACTCTTCCTTAGCAACTGACGATGCTTCGCTGAAGAACCACGAGCCTCACCTGGGACCCAAACCACGTTCTCACAACAGGGTCCTGAACCCCCCTGGAGGAAAGTCTAGTGTGGTATTCTACTGATGGTCTGAACACACCGCTCCTCCCTGTTTGTCTGTCTACCCCATATCTGCTCCTCTGTTAATCTTCTCTCATTCCAACACCCCTCCCCTAAATGGTTGTTTCAGCTTTTCAACTTAACACAGCCCAGGATTTTTAATTTTTACACCAGATTCATCATCACATATGTCCTCTTGAACTTCTTGCACTTTTAGCCCTTTTTCTGGCTCCCAGCTCTTTGTCCATTAATGTTGTATTAAACCCTCAAATATACAATCAACAACCCTTCAATCTACAGAATAGCTAGTACAATATCACTCAGTGTTGTTGTTTTCACAGTTTGTGCTGAGTGTTTTTCAATCTACTTTGACTTTTTTTTTTTTAAAAAAAACATTGCATCTCAAAATTGAGACTTCGGAAAAAGACTGTAAAGTGTGTCTGCCTTAACTGTCCTGTATTTAAAGGTTAACATTGAGATTTTCAGTCAGGAGGGGATGAACAGATTTTCACCATGTAAAATGTTTCAGGGAGTTTCCACTAGTGCCACCTTTAAGTGTGGGTAGATTATGATCGAATGGTTTAATAATGCATGCGATAGATTACATCTAATGACGAAGAAGCCTTACATCATCTGATCTTTTTTTTTTGTGTGTCTTACATTAAACGTCTGCTGTCAGAACGCAAAGTCTGTTTAATAGGAAGAATGCCAAAAAATTTACATTGAAACAAAGACAAATCATTTACTCCAAATATTCCATTATGATTTTATTCGAATGTATTGTGCAGGTACTTTTCTGCTTTGTTCCAATTGCTTGCTTTATATGAGAACATGCCTTTTTTTTGCTTGGGGTAGGCCTCTGTTTATGTTTTAAATTAAAACGGCTGAAGACAAGTGAACTCCGGACAAGTGCATGGCCTACCTGAGTCCAGGTGGGCTCTCTAATAGTCACCTTTTCACTCACTTCCTGACGCACATTCATGATATTCAGATGCCGGCCTGTCCCCCTCTATTGTTGTGCCTGGCAGGCAATGAGCACAGCAGAAGGAAGATATCCTGTGAATTGCAATAAAACTGTTGTTTTGCATTCGGACTTTGTTTATTTTCTTTTACCAAAAGCATATCATTCACTCTTTCAATATGGTGTAAAAGAGAGTCTAAGGTCAGAGAAACAAATAAAATATTGGAAATGCCTTGCACACTTTTTTAAATGTTTGTCTGTGTGTAAAAGTGACATGCAAACAAAGTCCTGTCTGCTCCAGATTTATTCTTAATTCTTGAATAACTCACACTGACGCTTTTGTGCAGAATTTGCTGTGGGAAGCACTCTGTAGGCTCCTTGTTTTTAGATAAAATGGCCACTCTGCCTTTGGGGAAACGTTTTAGGTTTGTATTTACACTGCCTTCTACAGTTGTATTTATATTTTTAAGCATATGTCTTAAAGAACAAGCAGTCATTGTACACTTCTTATTATTTACAGACACTCAGGCTAGTAGGAATACCGGACAGCCTACAAAAATGAGCTCATCTTATGATAATGCTTTTGGCGCTAAATATAGCAGCTATCAGAGGAGTATGTGTATTAAAAATAATCTTGCATTAAACTTGAAACCAAAGACAGCATGTCGGACAAGCTGTTTATACTGTGAGCTCACAAGTTGTCAGCTGAAATGAACTTGCTGACTATGATAAATTAACTTAACTCTGGGAAGACATTGCTCAACAAAAGTGTCATACCTCAGTTTAAAATGTTAAGATGCTTCTTTTTAACTTCTCATCAGAGAAATGAATTATAAGATTATTCAAAGTGAGTGTTTCCAAAGTGAACATGGTGTTAAATGAGGAAAACTTATGTTTCACAACTCAAACTGGATTATGTAGTTTTATGCCATTCTTGAGTCTTAATTTCTCTTGAGTCCAATAAAAATTTCACTGTACTTTGCACAAACCATGCCTCCCACAACTGTTAAAACTGTATGTAATGTAAATAATTTAGTATTTCACTGCCATCTATTGAACAAAATAAGAATAACAACTGTGGCTATGTTCATAAATATCTAGCAGTAACGTAATATGGCTAATTTAAATGGATGCTGAAGCTTTATACATACATACATATGTATTACATTTTACACTTTCTTGTACTCTTTAGAAATGTGAGTCATATCAGACATTAGAGCTGTAGGCCCTTTATGCACAGTTTTAATGCTTCATTGATCACCTTTTGTCTTCATTGTTAATCTTCTCCACAGCCAACAAAAGCTCTGGCTACACTCATCCAACTGAAGAAAAGTTAAAGTAAAAGACGTGTTCTCAGCAGCGCTCTTTTACTCTTTTTTTTAATTTTACATTTTGGTGTGAGGTATAGATCTAATTTGTCAGTGAACAGCTATCACTTGTACCTCTCAATATTATGCAGGAAAATATTCTATATTAATAAACTACTTTATATTAAGTTTCAACAATACATTGTATAATATATGCCTTATAACTTATATTATACAATTTATATCGGATGCTTCTAAACATGGATCCAGATTTTTGATTATTAAATTGTTTATGCATTTAGAAGAGTTTTGCAGCTTTAGCTCCACTGTAAACTACATCTTCACAGTTCCTCAGTAAATATAGCTAAATTTCCCCATTGATGATTAAGGTCTTGTCATGAGAAAATAGTCTTTTTTTCAGCTATTTTCTCAGATGCAGCTATGGTCTAGCATAGCTGTATCTAATACCAATATTCTAGTCTGTAAACTGAGGCATGCATTACGGTACAGCAATTGCTCTTGAAATCATGTGATGAGAAAAGCAAAAATAAATAGCTTTCTGAAACACAGCTGACTTCATATATGACAAAGATTCAAAACAGTAAACACCACATATGGAAACACAGCCTCTGAAATATGGAAACACAGCCTCTGAAATATGGAAACACAGCCTCTGAAATATGGAAACACAGCCTCTGAAAACCAACCAAACTGTGTAATTCAGGAACAACCTATTGACTCATTTTTTCTTGTTAGTGTTAGCTGAATGTGTTGGTGCCTGCTCCTCACATGCTGAATGTTGTCAGATATATAATGTGAATAGTGGGTGTGAAAAATCATCCATAAGATCTACAAGAGTGGTGGAAATTCCACAAAAGTTTGTTTTTGACAGTGATCTGTACTCTGTGTTAAATGACACCCAAAGTATGTCTCAATGGCAAAATAACTTTGTAATTAAAAAAAAAAAAAAAAAGAAACAAAAAAAAGTGAGATCTAATGTACAGTAAATGTATGTGAAGCATTCTGTATTATTTTCCTGGAGTGCATTGTCATTATCAAAATGTGGCTTCTACAGGGCCCAGTGGTCAATTCCACAAGGAAGGCATAAGTTCTGGGTTACCCTTCAAAATAAAACTGTTGGCAATAAAACCATAGATTTTAAACAATAAAAAAACACAAATTAAATGTAACCATTTTGACTGTGTTTGTAATTTCCTGTTAGGTACATGTAGGCTATTTCATTATCATCTAAAATTCAATCAGAGACTCTGCAAATGTAACATCACTATTGAGTATCATTCATCTAAAATGCTGAAACAGTTCTCATTAACTAGTTTGACATTTTACTTTTTGAAAACTTCAATATTTGTCACAGTTTAGTAGTGACGTAAGTATATAAAATGATTTTAATTTGATTTAGTTAATTTCAAGGACGATTTCACAGACTGTACAATAAATATACAGTAATATTAGCAAAATGAGAACAAAACAAAACAAAACAAATAAATGAAACATGAGGTTTAAGTTAACACAAGAAGATCCTACCCACAACAACAAGCACAGGATGAATGATTGTATTTTATACAACTGCAATAATTTGTCAACAAACTGAAATGTCAGTGGGAAAAAAACTGATAAATAAGAGTGTGATGGGGATGTGTTCAGGCAAAGGTTAACAACACATTTCTTACTAAAAGCATTTTCTGTCAAATCTGAGGCTTTCATCATTGCAGTGTTTTGCGGCTGTATTTGTTTATATTTTGAATTCCAGGTCCTGACTTCCGGTCTCACCTGCGTGACTTGACGCAGTGACGCCGCTCTGCAGACGGTGTGACGTCAGCCAGAGTCGGTCAGCTGGCTCCTCCATCTGAACAGCAGGGAGAGCCTCTCCCATAGGGAGACATCACCATCAACGCCCGAGCCTGGCCAGCAGCATCGGCGGCCCGCTGGAAGGGGAAACAAAATATGGAAGAAACGGTATTATAGTGTGGGATCGTGCGTCGGCCGGGGTCGGGAGCGTTAGATTATTTATTTACCTATTTATTTATTTATTTCCCCTGCCTGTAATGGCTGGGGTCCATGGCTGCGGCTGCTGAGAGGCAGGTGCAGTTTTTATCGACGAAGGCATTTCGCTCCTCGGCATGGACTCAGCCAGGGCCGATCCACAGGCTGGCCCACTGCACTTCCACGGCTCCCGGGACCAGATGCTCTCCACGGGAGGAGAGCAGTAGCCGGGCCGCGTCAGGAGGCGATACGACGGGCTACTGGAGGAGGAGGGGGCCCGCTGTACATCCAAATATAAGCCCCCGTGTTTTCTGTACCAGCTCAAGGTTATGCGTCCATAATCGCAGTTTTCTCTCAGTCTAGTCCGTGATGCTGGAAAATGGCATAGTGTGAGTGTTGTCTTTATTGAAGGACCAGACCCTGTGAAAACCTTGTGACAGTCTCGCCTCTAAGGCCTGAAAAACTGTTGGAGTGCAGCCTCCTCATCTGAAAAACAGAAGCCGGCTCCAGCTGCCAAGATGATGGAGCTGCAGATAGACGAGGTGGTCTACCAGGACGACTACGGCTCCGGGTCCGTGATGTCGGAGCGGGTGTCGGGCCTGGCCAACTCCATCTACCGGGAGTTCGAGCGGCTCATCCGCAGCTACGACGAGGAGGTGGTGAAGGAGCTGATGCCGCTGGTAGTCAACGTCCTGGAGAACCTGGATGCGGTGTTGACAGAGAACCAGGAGCATGAGGTGGAGTTGGAGCTGCTGAAGGAGGACAACGAGCAGCTCATCACCCAGTACGAACGGGAGAAAGCGCTGCGCAAGCAGGCGGAGGAGGTGAGTAGTCCCCTGGTCACGACCAGGCCTCCACCCGCATCATTATTCCACATCCAGCTTCCTCCAGTTCCCTGTGGGGTCATGGTGTCCAGACCTGACAGGTTTCACCACACATGTGACTTGTGTTTAGGCCCGTGATATGAGGTTGTTGCGCTTATTTTTAATGCACTGTCTGTCATGAATGTGGTCGCATGACTGACTGTATAAACACTGTCTGGAGGTGTAGCCGCTGAAATCGTGCACTTGGGGTGAAAACAATCAACTCAAATGAATATGACCCTATCATAATGTTACTGCTGTAAAAATATCTAAAGTTCAAGCATTGCATAAATCGTTTGTTTACCTCAACAGGTAGCAGCCTTTAGGCTATTAGCAAACTAAAGATAGATTTAACTCAAAACTTAACACCACCCCTTTTCAGAACTGTGGTTTGGTCCAACAACAGTACACAATAGCATCATCCCTGATCAAATATGTTCTGTTTTAGAGCTCAAATTCAGTGTAAAAATCTATTTACTATTTACTTTTGCTATCTTAGTATGCCTTATCGTGTACATGTACATGTGCATGAACAGCACACACATGTTATATTACTGATACTGTTGTTGTCATAGTAATACCACTAAAAATCCTATCAGTACTAATAAAAGTAATACTCCTGCTATCAACAGTGACTACTATTGAAGAAAAACGCACTTCTTCTGGAGCTTTTCCATAGTACAGCTTATGTATGAGTCTCATTATGCAAATACATATGCAAACACACAGTAAAGACATGTCGGAGGGACAGTCAGTAAAGATTTCAACCAGATGAGGAGTGTAAGGCAGGACTCTGGACAGGCATTTACACTTGAAAACACGGCAGGAACAGAAAAGCAAACAACAAAGCGGATATCAATACAGAGCTATTACATTACCATGCAAACTCCACCTCCAGCAAATCTTTCTCTGCCCAGTGTCACAGCAGCCGTGGGATCCAGCAGGCATCATAAAGCAACTTTAATCCTCCTCCTATCCAAAGAGGCCTCAGCATATCAGAGGCAGCCCCAGTCGCCAGCAGCTTAGCTCAGCTTTTAGTCAGCTTCATCATCTGTTCTCCCCACGTTTCACCCACATGTCAGTGATCTAATTTGTTGTCATTCTTAACTTTTATTGGAGAAACAGATTATAGTTGTTGAGTTTTTCACTCATTTACAAACCGGAGCACACTTTAAGAAGTATACACATAAAAACTCAAGATCTGGGAATAATAGGAGGTAATTATGGATCCATTTTCATAATAATATAAGAGAAAGAATTCAGCTAATTTAATATAATACCAGGTTTAGAAACAACACTTCAAACTTCTTTCTGTTTTTAGATGAACACTAATGTCCAGTTTAAAAAAAAAAAACTGGTATGACAGTACTTTACTCACATTACTTCCTTTTTCTTGAAAGTTTGTCCCTGCACTAAATGAAGTGTTCGTCTACTGCACTTCCATGTTCATATACTTAAAATAATGATGCTACCAAGTAAAAACATAAGAATATATAGAATAAAAGTCCTATTATTTAAATGGAAATGTACATGTAAATTAAATCCTAGCAGAAATAAATCTCTTTTTAGATGAACTCATCCCTAAATATGTTGAATTTGTTCTGCACCCTGTGATAAATATTAAAATAAGTCTTTATGTCAGTGTAGCAAAGCTCTTAAAATGCAAATCCGTTTCTGTTTTCCAGAAACTCTTGCAAATTATTGTCATTCCAGTAAAAATTGAGCGGCAATAAAGATAATTTGCAGCTGCACATGTGCTAGAAACCTTTCGCGCATTGATCAGCCTTGTATTTATTATCAGTGAAAGCTAGTGTGTGTGTTTTCTACATCAGAGGTTTTGGAGTTTACAGACAATGTACTGATACAGAGGAGCTGCCACTACCGCCAGTCTCCTTCTGCTGCCAAATAGTTCACTGAAGCATTTGGTGGAAAATTGCTTTTCTCAGTCGTTTTATTGTTACACTTTTTTAATCCAGATCTTTCCATTATGATTTTTTTTTTTTTTTTTTGGACCAAATGTAAAGCCTTTAATATTTCACTTGATTCAGACTTTACTACAGTCCTTTTAAATCATTTTTTACAGTTGTTGTTTTTTTTACTTTTGACCTTTGGTGGTTCAGGGTTACGATTGTAGACACAAGTCAATTATCACCATCGCTAAAATTAGGTAACAAGTTTGATTGTAGCAAATAAACTGCAGTTTTGTCAGTGTGAGGGGTCACAGTGGGGGATGGGATAGCCTTCAAGGGGTGGGGAATCATAGGAAATCAATAGTACACTGAGGGAGCCTGGCACTGTAACCTGATTATTGCTTATGAGAAGAGCAGACCGAGCAACAAAAGCAGAGGAAGGAATAGAGCAAGGTTTGGATGGGGGAGAGAGTGAGCGAACAGGCCGGATCGTACCGAGACAAAGGCTTAATAAGAGTGAAAGGGAGAGGATCTCAGAGCCCCAGGAAAACAATAACACGCCCTCTCGCAAGGCAAGGCGCTGGGAGCAACAAGCAGAAAGCAGCTCACATTACAAGGTTATTAAGATCAAACTAATGGTAAACAAAACCAACAACTCCCTATCTGCTCATGAAGCCTCCACCAGTATATCAGCATTACAGTTATTCAAGCAAATTCAAGGCATTTTGTGCAGCTGCGGTCATTTGTCATCTCTCCCACTGCGCAGATTTCTTTTCTTTTGCGACACCTCCTGCTGTGTTGATCCCATCACTTTGTATCATTCACACTTCTAATAACAAAATGATAAACCGGTAATCCCAGCTCACTGGTCTTTTATCTGACATAAATCTCATCACCTTCTCACTTGCTGTGGTTTTCCTTTGTATCTTAATATGCTGAATTTGACCTGACAGCCTTTACTAAACACTTTCTAATCTGACGTACATGATAAACAAGAGGAGGAAACATCACATACAGATAGATTTCAGATTATACTGTGCTCTTTTCATGTGCTGTCAGTTTGGTTCAGTAGCTTTTAAGGTAGTAGCCATTGTAAAGAACTCAAGTGTGACCGCGCTGCAGTCAAATGCACTTTGCTACGGTTTGTCAGGGAAGCACATTAGTTCCTCTCAGTCATCAGTAGGCTATCTCATGAATAATTCATACAGTGTACAATACCACAGTATTACAACTCATAGATACATACACTATGTCATTTTACCTGTGCAGTTATTGTTTATATGAGTCAGATGTTCTGGTCATAGAACCACAATGTCTGTTGTATGTCCTTAAAAGTTGTGTTTTAATTAGAAACTCCTGAGACTGATGAGGTGTTCAGGTGCAGGTAAATGCATGGTGCTTTTGAAGGGCATTACTGTAGGACACATTTCCAGTCCTGGGGGATATCATTTCATCTGCTCCCCTGTTGGTAGAAGTGCTGTATGCATAAACACAGACACTAGGTTTTAATTAAAGCACACTCAGTATTAGCTTCCCCACAGTTTCTCAGTGAGTTTAAAGAACAATATTTGAGTGCTGTTACTTGTCGTTTTAATCGAGTGTTCGTGTGGTGCATATCAGCTGCATGTCCCTGCTTCCTGAGTCTGCCTGCAGTCAGAGGATTACAGTATTAAGACTGCATAGACGTGCTGCACTGGAAAAAGGGCGTCATTGTGAACAGCTTTATCAGAAGAAAAAAAAATACAAACAAATAAACAGGGAGTATGAACGGATAACAGGCAGCTCTGTGTTTATGTTCTGTAGCGCCCCAGTTACTGAATTCTATGCATTGTATAAAGCTGATAATATCAGGTTGATACACTCTACTCCTGGAGCCACAGCATGTAAACTCCACTTTCACTTGAGTCTACACCTTTAGTTCATGCACTGAACCATGAACTGTCCTTAAAAGCTTGTAACTCAACATTTATCCAAACACTTCCCTATTTACAGTTCACACTAATGTAATGTCACTGGGTCTGGTGTCAGCAGTTGTGTCATAAAATATTTGAATTTATCCGATTTTCTCATATTTTTGGCTTAATTTTTGGTTTGTGTCTTTTTATTAGAAATTCATTGAATTTGAAGATGCGTTGGAAGCAGAAAAGAAGGATCTGCAGGTTCAGGTGGAGTTTCTGGAGCTGCAGGGGAAACAGCTGGAGCTCAAAACAAAGAACTATTCTGACCAGAGTGAGTAGATTGAATACATTGGATAAATGTGTCTGCAGCTCTGACAGCATTTAGAAAAACATTTAGGTGCAAGACAGCATTTCAACTACAGTGGTGTGGAGATGTGAAGGAAGTACTGTACATAAGTTACAGACTTTTAAACACTTTATGATTCCAAACTCTATTTTCTTTTACATGCACATGTCTGTACTTTGTTAATATCAACAACATAATCAATTGGTTATTTATGTTTTTTTTACATTTCCACTTTTTTTTATAACTTGATTTTTATTATTATTATTATTATTATTTTATTATTGATTTTTCCCCAAACATACAGTGCATTTGGAAAGTATTCAACCCACTTCCACATTTTATCTTACAGTCTTATTCCAAAATAGATTAAATTCTTTTTTTTCCTCATCAAGCTACACACAATGCCCCATAATAACAAAATGAAAAAAGTTTTTTAGATTTTTTTTGGAAATGTATTAAAAATAAAAATAAAAACTGAAATATCACATCTACTTGAGTATTCAGCCCTTTTCTGATGATGTTCCAAACTGAGCTCAGGTTCATCCTGTTGACGCTGATCATCCTTGAGATATTTCTATAACTTGACTGAAGTCCACCTGTGGTCAATTTAACTGACTGGACCTGATTTATAAAGGAACACACCTGTGTATAGAAGGTCCCACAGCCGACTGTGCATGTCAGAGCAGAAACCAAGCCATGAAGTCAAAGGAATTGTGTGTCGACCTCTGAGACAGGATTGTATGGAGGCACAGAAACATTTCTGCTGAATTAAAGGAAGAGCACACTGTCCTCCATTATTCATAAATGGAAGAAGTTTGGAACCACCAGGACTCCTCCTAGAGATGGTTGACTGTCCAAATAGAGCAATCGGAGGAGAAGGGCCTTGGTCAGGGAGGTGACCACATACTCAATGGTTGCTCTGACAGAGCTCCAGTGTTCCTGTGAGGAAATGGGAGAACCTTCCAGAAAGACAGCAATCTGTGCAGAACTCCAACAATCAGACCTTTATGGTCGACTGTCCAGATGGAAACCTCTCCTCAGTAAAAGGCTCATGACAGTCTGCTTGGAGTTTGACAAAAGGCACCTAAAGGACTCTCAGACCATGAGGAATAAGATTTTCTGGTCTGATGGAACTGAGATTGAACTGTTCAGGCTGAATGCCAAGCGTCATGTCTAGAAGAAACTAGGCACCACTCATCGCCTGGAAAATCCCATCCCTGCGGTGAAGCATGGTGGTGGCAGCATGATGCTGTGGGGATGTTTTTTAGCAGAAGGAACTGGGAGACTAGTCAGGATCGAAAGAAAGACGAATGCAGCAATGTACGGATACATCCTGGATGTAAACCTGCTTCAGAGCTCAGAACGTCAGACTGGGGTGAAGGGTCACCTTCCAACAGGACAACGACCTGAAGCACAGCCAAGATAATGAAGGAGTGGCTTTGGGACAAGTCTGTGAATGCTGTTGAGTGGGCCAGCCTGAGCCCAGACTGGAACCACATTGAACATCTGTGGAAAGACCTGAAAGTAGCTGTGCAGCCACACTGCCCATCTAACCTGACAGATCTGGAGAGGATCTGCAGAGAAGAATGGGAAAAATACCCCAAACACAGGTGTGCCAAGCTGGTAGCATCAAACCCAAGAAGAGTAGAGGCTGTAATCACTGCCAAAGGTGCCCCAACAAAGAACTGAATAAAGAGCTGAATACTTGTATACATGTGCTGTTTCACTTATTTATTTTCTGCAGTCCTGCATAAAGCAGGACACCTGGTCACCCTAATAATAACATATAAATAATGTCAACTTCAAACTTTTCTTTATGTTGTAGAATGAAAAAAGTTAAATTCCAATATGAAAATATTTACATCTACAATCTTTTTTTTTTTTAAATTGACCAATATGAACAATCATGAAAATTTTTTAATTTGATATGAAAAATAGGTGCAATTTTAACAATATTATGTTTCAGCTTCTCATTTTCACATGTGCATTACAACTTGCCAATCACAGTGGATCTACAAATACACAAAAGTTAAAAATTAAAAACATTTAATTACAGGTAGACTGTTGATAAAATTACACTTACTTCTCTTTAGCTATTTCAGGTTATTCATATATATAATTATAATAATAATTAATAATATAATTAATTATAATATAATTTTAGTATATTACTGGTATGATCCACTTGAGATCGAATTGGGCTGAATGTGGAACCTGAATTAAATGATTTAATATTTTCAGAGTAAACTTTGCATTTCTCATGTTCATCCCATGGACTGAATTAGACCCTTTGGCAGGCCAGTTTTGGCCCCATGAGGGTGTGTTCTATACACTTTATGTACATATATAATATTGATGATGTGACGATATTGTACTTACAGAAGGTCAAAGGTCATCCTTTCTGTGACTCTGACCATTATTGAGCACCATACTTAAAATAGTGTAAATAAAATAGTGTAAAAATTATCAAAATGAAGTAAAGTCTGAAAACATAGTCAAAAAGAAGACATTTTTTCACTGGATGTTATTAACTGGGAAAAATTCACGTATTGACATTGAACTTCAGTTTCACCTCGAAATGCACTTTCTAGGTTTTATTAAATTCCCTCAACGTGTTCAATACAGCATTATATGTGTCTAGACAGAAATTACATAACTCAAGCTGCAGGGAAAATACTGGGAAGAAAGACTGGACATTGTTAAAATGATTATTATTATGTTTTCACTCCCAGTCACTCGGTTGGAGGAGCGAGAATCAGACATGAAGAAAGAGTACAATGCTCTGCACCAGCGCCACACAGAGGTGAGGAAAAACAAGCACTATGATGTTTTTATGCACTTCATATAATGGTCAACAATAATAGAGAAATACCTGATTGTATGCATCGTTATATTTTGAGCTGTGCTTCAATCAATATCCAAGTGTTTTAGTTTTATAAATGCAATGCTCAGCGTTCAGATGAAGAAGTGATGTAACTGATGAGCAGAGCGAATGATTTTCTCAGTTATTTGTGAAACGGTAACCTGGTACCAAGGCACTTCATCCCAAACACAGTGATGATTACTGTAGATTTATACAGCGGGAAACAAACGCAATCTACAAGCACAAAAACAATGTCTGAAACATTCAACAATTTAGATGTTCATATCTGTAAGTAAATCTGACCACTTTAGTACCTACAGTCACAGGAAAACAGTGGTTATATCATGAAGTATCAACTCCTATGTGTATCATGTGTATTCTGTAAAACAGACAAGAAAACATGGAATGTCTAAAAGCGCTGTTTTTATCAGTACAATGATATAGATGTTGATATAAAAACTGAAGTGATTTTTCTTATTATCAAGAAAGTATTGAAAATGGATAGATATCAGCTCTGAAATTAAACTCTTATGGGATATTTTAGTTTTTTATCATTATCTTTGTACCTTTATTTGTACCAGGCATTAAAATGAACAGGAAATTAAAGAAAACAAGGGTGGCATAATAATTATTTTTCCGTGACTGTATTAATCTCACATTATAAATATGCATTAAAAGATGAAGGTGCAAGATTGGAAAATTGGTGTTTTAATCAAAAGTTTAGTTTAGTCGTTTAGTCAAGATTTGATATTTTTTCTTCCCATAGAAGTAGAAAAGTACTTTTTGCAGTCACTGTTGGTGTTGTACAGTATGTTACCAGAATATTGAGTAATCCTGCATGCAGTAGATTAAAGAGAAGATTTATTTTGTGATTAGATCACTTTAATCCTTTTATATGCAACTTCTGGAGTCACTGGTGTAGAATTATGTCACCTATAAACATGTGGTTTGCCTCTCACTTCTTTGTCTTTGTTGCTGTTGCGGATCACAGATGATCCAGACATATGTGGAGCACATAGAGCGGTCCAAGATGCAACAGGCGGGGAGCAACAGCCAAACAGAAGGCCCCGGCTGTGGACGAACGTGAGTTGTTTATTTTGAGTGCATGCGTGTCAGCGAGTGCTCACAATTTATCAGTGTTTTAATCCATCGTTTCACCGTTGATGTTGTTTTATGTCCTAAATGGATCAGACTCGTCATGTTTCATCACTGACAGAGGACAGAAAATGTACAAAGAGGCCAAACGGTCATTATGAGCCTTATGAGAAATAATTAGAAAAAGGAGAGTTTGGTGTTTATTGGCAGCGGGTAGTTAATCGCAAATGGCTAAACCCATCAACGCTGAATATTAATGGACAAGGAGTTGGACATCTGTTGCAGCCTGTGTAGTCTAACTGCAGATTAGTCACTGCTGCAGCATGTTTTCAGTTATAAGAGTGCCCACACAAAAGCAACCTAATCTCACAAATGTTCATCAGCTGCACTGAATAGGGCTCATGTTTATTCATCATGGTGTCCTGGAGAGATTTTTTGAGTTAGATGTATAAATTGCATAAACATTAACTATCAGAATTGGTTATAAAAAGACAGATAAGAGCACTTTTTTAAGCACAGAATTAAAATAATTCCCCCAAACAGTAGACTGACCTGTAAAGGTGGAGGTTTGTGTGTGTTTGTGTGGTTTTGTGCATCATGGCATGGTCCTGTCTCAAGTCTCTCTCTAATCAGTGTCTGTCTGTCTGTCTGTCTGTCTTGCTGGCTTGCTCTCTGTGCTGCTGTTTGCACAGTCAACGCCACACATGGAGGAAAAGGTAAATCCAATACGGTCCCACAGCTGTCCTTTTCCCTTAGCTCCGCCATCTAACCGACCTTGGACTTATAATATTTTTGCCGTGCCTTATGAAGAAGCATTCCCTTATGCTTTTGATGCTTGTGAAGGCTTTTCATTGTACCGACTGATTCATTCTGAAAAGGAATGATAAAATAAGGAATGATCCACAGGTCATGCAGTCCGTATTCTCCAGTTGTCTCCTCCTTTCAACCTCCTCTTTCTCCCTCATGTGTTACGATCCGCTGTCTGCCTCCCAGTTTGTCTGTGTGTTTATCTGCCTGCTGTGCTTGGCTGTGTATCTATTTTCCTGCTAAAGACTAAAAATGTAGGAGGCTTGCAGGAGGCTTGTTTTTGTGGGGGGCGGGAGTGGGCTTGTAATGCACTTTTCAATTTATGCAGCTTTTCAAGAGAGAAAAATGGAACAATAACACAAAAATATGATGTCGTACAGCACTGGAAAAATTAGAAATCACAATTTTTTAATATTCACAGATGCAGATTTTAATATAATAGAGTCTATTCTGAAGGCTTGTGATAGTATTTCTACCAGATTAGCACTAGAGCAGGGGTCACATACCCTGGTCCTGGAGATCTACTATCCTGCATGTTTTGATGTTTCCCTCTTCCTGCACAGCTGATGGTTGTTATCAGGCTTCTGCAGAGCTTGATGATAGGTTTATCATTTGAATCAGGTGTGTTGGAAGAGGGATACATATAAAACACGCAGGATTGTACATTTCAAGGACCAGTGTTGGTGACTCCTGCACTAGAGTATCTACAGAAAAAAAAAACATTAACAATAAAAAATTCACAGACCTTGAATAATACAAAGAAATTATGTTCCTACTCTTTTTAGAGTTTATTGTTGTAATTTAATCACAGCTTCTATATGTCTTGGCTGGTCTTCTACCACTCTTTCACATTCTTATTGGGTGTTTAGGCCTCTCCTGGTGTAAAAATACAAGCGACTTAGCTCTGTTTATTATTTATGATTTATTTAATAGGGACAGATACAATGTTCATAGATGAGTTGAGAACAACCATCCAATGTAAACACCACAGTGTTTGTGCTGAATGTTAATTTATGACATTTTCCCTTAGGAGGGTTTTAATAAGAATGAATAAAACTTTAATTGAATTCAGAAAAATATGTTAGTTATAATCTAAAGTCATATTTATATAGCATATTTAAAAACAACCTCAGGTGACTGATTTGTTGTACAAGATACCAACAGATACACATTTAAGATACATTACATATAAAACTGAGACACGTTTGATTGTTTGAGGAATGGTCTTTTTATTTTTTCCAGTGGTGTATATTGATTTCTGAGTGGTGTGTGTATGAAGTTAAGCAAAGTCTGGTCAGGCATCATTCTGTACAGTGAAACTCAAACACCATATGGAAAAAAAAAAGAGTTTTTGAAGGACAAGGCAATTTGATTATACTGGTCTAAAAGTAAAATGCTTCCAGAATAAAAGTAGTGAAACACTACCAAGTTTGAGAAAAAATTAAGTCAAAAATGCTGGTTGGCTGTGGTTTTTAAGATGCAGTCTTGGGTTAAAATGTGAAATACAAAGAATTAATGAGAGAGTGTGTTTTTCTCAGAATAAATGTTTGTCTCAGTGGTACCAGATCTACATTATTACAATACATTCACATTTCAGGTTCATTCTAGTGGAATATTTATAACTCTATATGTGAACCAATATATATGTGAAATAGCACTTTGTCAGAGACATTAAAAGCATCAGCTAATCAGCACTTTTGTCATTTTATTAAAGAATACAACATATAGAACCTTTAGTCTCACAGGCAGATTATAAATAATTACAGTGTGAATATGTGTGACTGTCCATTTGTTTTAACCCCATGGTGGACTGGTAAACCGTCCTTGGTGAACCAACCTTGGTCCTGGATATTTTGCACCTTCCATCTAATGCATGCCAGGATAAGCTGCAGCTCAACCCAGGAGAGGAAGGAGTCAGTTCTGAATAACCGTCATATTCACTCTCGTCTCCACCTCTCTGTGTCTCCCTCACCAGCAGTAAAGCGGAGCGCCCGCCGTCGTTGAGCCTGTACCCCAGTGGCGAGGGCATGGTACGTGGGGGTCTAGGGGGGGCTAGGATGATGCCCGGGAAAGACATCTGGCAGGTCAGCGAGCTCGGCCAGTCCACCTTCAGCTCCACCTATCAGGTGGGACAGACAGCGGCCCTGTCCTGCTCCACGACCACAACCGCAGCCTGTGGAGTGGAAGGGGGAGGGGCTAGCCTTACCGCTGCCCGTCCTGCTAGCCACGCCCACATGGACCACCTCCCCTCCCACGCCTGCTTGTGTCACTATCAAGGAAACTATTTTACCACTTAGAAATGAACCTTTTGAAGTCAGATTTGTTAGATGCACACGTTGACTCAAGCAAGCAGGGGTCCATATTTTGTCTCATGGAGTTTTCTTTATAACTGTGTGCTTATTTTATTATGTGGTGATGGATCCTTATCGTGTGTCCATGCTTTAGTTCATGTTTATGCTTATTAAGTTGAAGCCTATGTTTTCAAGTGTGCCACCTTTTTTTAAGTATGCCTCATTTCTGTGCTTAATAGCAGAGATATTATGCTTTAACTATAAGAGAAACAGATGAGGTAAGAACATAAAAACCACTGGGGTCAGAAGTTTTATTAATCCATAGGACAGTTCTGTGTTTATTGTTGTGACTCCTCCTGCTATAAAATAACCCAGACACAGTAAGTGCAGGTTAAAATGCAAACTTTATGATGTGACTGATGTCATTTTATAATTCAATTGGTGGTATTTAACATAAAGTCAAATATTAGGATCGAGGTGACTTTGTCATCTGTTTAGATTGACTTAAAAGAGCTTTGTATGAGATTATATATTTACAATTTTAATCTTTCTATTAAGTGTATGAACTTATTCTGCTAAATTATCCAAACAGTAGTAATTTGTTCAGCATATCAAGTCAATAGTTTTTAACATAGTGTTGTTACATGCTTCTTAAACCCAGCTTTACTTAAAGTAGCTAAATTGTTCATATTTGACCTTCTTTCAGTATATGATTCTTATACAATTATCTTTATTTTTCACACAACAAGGAGGATGGATCAGAGTCTGACTCAGTGGCAGCCACACCCAGCAGCACAGGAAGCAAGTCTAACACTCCCACCTCCTCCGTCCCCTCGGCCACGGTCACCCCCATCAACGAGGGCTTCCTGCCACACACTGAATTTGATGTGATGCGACCCGGAAACCGCAGGAAAAATGCCAAGCGGCTCAGTCGGAATATGGAAGTGCAGGTTTCTCAAGAAACAAGGAATGTCAGTATTGGTAAGAGGATTTCCCCAAACAGCCATGGCCTTGGTTCGATGATGTGATGCATGAAATGAATAAGTGCATCCTTTTCTGCTACCCTAAAGGGAAACAAAGGTATTTAAATGTTTGCACTTTTCTTAATTCTGCTGAAAATCCTCCTCAGGAATGGGAAGCAGTGATGAGTGGTCCGAGTTTCAGGAGATAATCGATTCCACCCCTGAGCTGGACATGTGTGTAGACCCCCGAGTATATGGAGGTGGAAACAGGTACAGATACACAGTGGCTGCATCATATCCACATCATGATGAAAGCTACAAAATGTATCCAAACCATCATTCATTCAGCAAGATCAGTTTTAAAGGGACCGTATTGTGCAAAAATCATTTCTTGGGGTAATGTTGCTCCTGTTTGGGTCTCGTCTAGTCTGTTAAACACTCCAAGTCTGGAAAAAAATTACCTGTTATTTTCTGTGAATTACTACAATGAATTTGTCAGAAGCTCTGGTTGAGCCGTTTAGATTTCACTCTCCATATGATGTAATAAGTGGGAGAAATCCAATAAGGGAGCATGTACTTCCTATCCAGGGACGTCCAACTCCGCCCACAAATGACGTCGTGATTGTCCAACATATTAGTTTGATTTACGATTTAAGAAGAAGAATTGGTTGTACATTTAGTTTATCCAAGCATGTGTAAAAGGTGTTGTGTTGTTGTCTGTACACAGCCC
>JAPSES010000069.1:3142226-3162433 GCA_029822895.1 Maxillicosta whitleyi | reverse complement strand
TCTCTCTCTCTCTCTCTCTCTCTCTCTCTCCATACACCCACACACACACACACACACACACACGTGTGTGTGTGTGTGTGTGTGTGTGTGTGTGTGTGTGTGTGTGTGTGTGTGTGTGTATTTAAAGCAACCTCACAAAAAAAAACACATTTTGTGATGTTTGACACTGCACAAAAAATAATTATGAAAAAAATATATATATCAATCAGTCAAAATTGCTGCTAATCACTGATCAATCTCAAGCTATAATGATTCAGAAATTCAGAACAAATAATCCACTTTACATTACCTAGGCTTTTAACATGATGCCACCATGTTTTCGGGTGAAAAAACCTGAAAATATTATTTATATTTAATATAATACATGCAAAGTAGAATTTTTTTTGTTCTAGATTATTACAACTTACTATATGTCGATGATTAGCACGCATTTTTATGTATTTTTATACTTTTTTTGCAGCATCAAAGTTTTTATACAACTGAGCACAAAGCATGCTTTTCACAATATATATAACATATAAAAATATATACATCAATATTATTTTGTACTTTTATTGGTCTAATTATAGATATCAAGTACTAATTAACTCTTTAAATTTCAGGTTTTTGTCATCCACTAAGTTTAGAGATGAAAAAATAAATTCTAAATTGTTTTCAACACACTACATGCAAAATATTTGTTTTGTTCTGAATTATTACAGCTTGGATGTGTCAATGACTAGCAACAATACAGATTTTTTTTTTTTTTTTTAATGTATTGTGTCCAAAGCTTCCTGTACTTCTTGTGTTAAAACTCTCCACCAAAAGAGAGGGAATAGTTGACAGTGATAGTACCATCCAGTGAAAATGCCATGTTTTATCTTCTTATAGTAAATGTGGCCAAAATGACACCAACCAGTGTAGTAAAACTGATCAATACCATGGAAAAAGACTGGATTGATACCAATACAATAAAAATTAATGCATTACGCTTTAATAGAAGTGGTCAAAAATTGTACAACACTTTTCTATATAACATAACTCGAAATGAAATGAACACAATTTTGCCAAAAATCATGCCATATGCATGAACATTAAATTAAAATGTAAAAGTGTAAAATCCACACAACAGTCCATAAAGTTTAAGCAGTGGCAATGATACTGCATCATAAGTATATCCTGTCTTTTGTTATGATGTGTAAAATAATATTTTCAACAAAGAATTACTGAAATTATGGTATGGCAGCATAGTAGTTAAATTAGTTACAGCCATCATTGTAATTATAGCAGTTTTAATGCATAAATAAATGCTTACATTTCCTTTGAGGTCAGTAGTTAAATATGGCAGTTTCTGCTCGTTAATGATAAAAAATTTTTTTAAAAAAAACCTTATTTTGAGTTTATTTTTAAATGACACTGAATCATGAAAATATGAGCACAGCTTCATCAGAAATCATTCACAGCATCCACATATTTCATTAATTTTAATATCAATAAAACTGCACAAACATATATTATACACATACATAGAGAGGCCCAATTCAGATGGAAATAAAGCACAGTTAAGGTTTTAATAGGACATTATTGCAAGGACTTTCCAGGGGACTTGGGCAGAAGATATTCTGATTTCTTCTATCAACATGGATTTGGTCCAAAATGTCCAAGACTGAACCTCTGATTTTAGAACCAGGCTGAGTATCACACAGCTGTCCCCTCTTTCCTCTGCCTCTCTTGTTCCTGCCTTCTGAAATAGTCTTTGTTCAGGATGACATCTCTCTGTAAGGGTAGAGTAGGCTCCTCTGGCACTACACCTTCTTTCGTTTGTTGGGCCAAAATCATTGCCCGGAGCAGAGGAGGAAATGGGACAAACCGCACAGGCGGATTAGGAAGCGGTTCAAAGTCCTTGACCTGCTGCTCCATGTGTTTTGGTATCAAACGCCAGTCATGGTACATCACCTTGTCAATCTCCTTGACCTCAGTCTCCTGTTTTCCTGTAAAAAATAAAAAGCAACAAAGTTACAACATGCAGATTTATGTGACAATGTAAAAAGTCTAGCTAATGGAAATATGAAATCATTAACCCTTTCAGAAAAAAAGTGACATATATCAAGTAGTAACTCCACCATGTGGACTCCTATTTAAAAAAACAAAACAAAAAACTGTCCTGAATGTTGTTAGGTCAACAGTAGGCTACCCAGGACTCGAAACAAACATAAGACCACAGTTTTTAGTATTTTTGTTCATTTGGGGAAACCCACATATTTAATTCAATTACCAATACTAAGAAATCCCTTTCAGATCTAAAACAATACAAAAAAACAAAAAAATAAACTACATATTATTAATGTTTAACCTGTGAATAATTAATAAACCAATCTTATTATTATTAGGTTGGGTACATTATACCCCTTCTGGAACAGAAAAGTGAGCACACTGGTTTGTTTGATGGGTTCTGACTTGTCTTGCGTGACATCATATTCCAAAGGTTTTCAATGAGGTTCAGGTCTGAATATTTGGGGTGGTCTTTTAATTCTTCCAGAACCGTTGGTTGAAATATTTAAATAGTAAATACGTAAAAAATAAACCTGCAATTGAAGCATAATTACAATACCTTTGAAAGTGAGGACTCCCCAAGCTTTGCCGTGATCCATGTTCTGCAACAAATGAAATACATAAAACCATTTTTTTAAATCCACAAAAGCTGGTGTACTTTAGAATCTGATACACCAGCAAATCCAGTTCAATTAACGTTGTATGTACAACATTTAACATGGCAAGAAAACTTAAAAGTGACCGGATGTGTCCCATCTCACCTCAGATGTGTAGTCCACCTTCACCTTTGTGATCTGCCAGTAGCTGGGCTCTGTGTGATCCTCCAGCCAGGATTTGCGGGTGAAGAGGCGGCCGACCCCGAACATCCTCATGCCTGCCAAAAGTGAGAAGAGGCGGCTCTCTCTGCGGACGTCCTGCCAGGCAAGTACGGGTAGCATCTTCCCAGTGAGAGGTCGCTTCATTGTCTCATAATCCAGATCGTACTTCTGGGAGTCCCGTGGCCTGGACTTGAGCTCCCGGTAAGCACGGATCTTCCGAGCCATTTCAGCTATGAGGCGAAGCCGCTTTTTCTTCGCCATGGCTGTCTGATTTTAGGTAGCTACTTCCAGTTCACACAGGTCAACCTTTACTCCTAAAAAGGGACAGTTATATATTTATATCTGACCTTATTCTTCAGTTTAATTCAGTATAATGCTCACACACTGCAGCAGTCTGGATGTAACAAGGTTAGCTTAGCTTATACAGTTAAAACAAATAACACATCCGTCTAATACACTTCTACCACCTGGTAGATTTCCAGTAATAGTGCTAATTATATTGTTAAGAAGTATAAGGAAAATGAAATACCCGAATATGTCTAAGAGCACGCAGAAGATCTTGACCTCAAGTTGCTGCACACACAACTTCCGTTTACTGGTCCGACTGTCAAACTGTCCGTGTGAACCACCGCATTATTACTCAATTGCTCAATGGTTCCGCTGCTTTTTTTTTTTTTCTTTAACTAAAATTAAAATCAAAGCAAAAATAAATAAACACATAGATTCTTTTTTTTTTTTTTTTTTTTTTAAATATCAACTCCATTACAATAGTTAAAATAGTACACTATTTACTGTTGCCATGTATTCTTTTTTGCAGTGGGCTTTTTTTATTACATAAAGTTTGTGTTTTAGTAGTACTTATCATGTGCCGTTTGTGTTTGTGAATACTACTGAAACTGGTGAATTTTCAGCTGGGATGAATAAAGTATCTATCTAATCTAAATGTAATTGAATGTGTGATCAGTTTTACATTTACAGGTATGATTGAACAAAAAAGAAGCAGTTTGTTCATTAGCTTTGTATATAGGGAGATTAATCAGATGTTTTCGGTTTGTATTTTGCACCTGCAAAAACAAAAAAACAAAAACAAGGGCATAGCTGTCAATGCAAAATAAATTGAGTTAAAATCTATTTTTCAAACAAAGAAAAGAAAATTGTGGGCAATAGAGAAGATCGGTACATACATTTGTGCATATTTAGCATTCATTTTATTTTCAGCTGAAAATCATGCTGATCAGTTAAACAGAAAGGCCTTTACATACAGTATTATTAATATGACATGGTACAGAAGATACATTTAGAATTTACTATTTACAGTATAATAGTAAGAAAAAAGTGCTTGAATGCTCCAATGTGAAGACAAATACTGTGAATAAAGACAAGAAATGCATCTGTTGGACAATAAATGACATCTTGGTGGGTAAATTACTGAATGTTTAGGAAAAAGGACCATGGTCCTCCGGTAAAACTTCTACTGTTGTCGTGCCTATGCCTCCTAAATCTCAAATTTCTTCTGAATACCATCATCACAGAAAACTCTTGTATTGCATAGTACCTTTTAAATGTGTTTTAGGTCTCCCTAAACTAAGACCATAAGAAAAAGATGAGATCAGAGGCAGTAGTTGGTATCCAATGTTAACTTCCAGACCTTGGTCAAACACTACTAATGCAAAAGTCGTGTATGTTATGCCATGGCTTTATAGTTGACAACTAAAAGTACGATTTATTTACATGTCAGGTCTGACCCAGGTCTGAAACTCCCGTATTAATCATTTTTAACTGATAAACAGCCAATTATATCAGTTAGTCCCTATAACTACACACAGCCCTTGCAGACTTAAAGGTGGCAGTAAAATGTTTTCATTCCATTTACAGGTCATTTGTAAGTGAAATTTAGCTGGTAACAATCGAACTCCCAGTTTTTCAGAGAAACAAAATTACAATAATCAACTAGATTCAGATGAATCAGGCCTTTCAATGATGATAATGCCAACAGGAGTTGACCATATTTAGAGAATGACCTTAATGAATGAGAGCTGGTAACAGACAGGGTGGTACAAAGCATGTGACAGCCCCAAAGAACCATTGCATAAACAGATTAGCACAAAAAATATGGCATTAAAACTGCTCTTTTCATATTTTGTCAAAACATAAAAAAATTCACAATGAAAGATTACTTAAAATCAGTGGCAGTCTCATTTGAGAAATGTATGCATCTCAATGTCAGTGCTTACATAAAAAAGGAAATTCATACAACTACCAAAAGTAGCAAGCATTTTCACAAATGAAACATGTAGGCATTTTGAGAAAAAAAAACATCTGCTGAAAAATTAGACCTGGATGAACTAGTCTGAAAACAATTAAAAAACTATTTATTTATTTTTTACCTTTGAAGGGGGAAAAAAAGCTTCTAAAGCACAACCAAGTTACTTTCCTTTTATTCTAATGTTTTTTTAAGTTGATAATCCATCTGAATTATTTAAAAGTTCAAGCTTCAGAGCTAAGATGTGCAGGGAGTTAATAAATTGCCTATTGTTCCACTGATATTTATGCAATTTAAAAAAAAAAAAAAACAACAGCAGATGCCAGCAAGTAATGGACTACTTCAATAATGCATTAGTTGCATTAGACTAGTAACAATATACATTATTTGCATACAGGATGTGAACACAGAATGTAGCTTTACAGTCTCATTTCCAAAACCTAATGACCAGCAAAATGTAGCCATACTTGACCTCAGTGTTACAGTATATAGTCACCCCCATTCATGCATGGCAACAAATCTGCACTTAAATAGGCTGAGTAACAAAACAACGCCATATCTTTTTTTCAATTGTTACTAAAGCTGGTTTGGATACTAGCGTCTGATGAGGATGAAGACATCTGATTGGCAAGAAAGAAGATCACAGTAAAAACGTGCAGGTGCAAAACCTGCAGTCAGTTTTTCCACCTCCCTCATCTCAGCCTAGAGACGTTCCTTTACTGGGTAACATTTATGTTGAGGGAAGCTTGAGGCAGGTCGGTAACGCTCGGATAGTTGTCACAGGACAATAATGTCTGCCAGTGTTTAAGAGGAGGTAGTAATTCAGCTCTGCAGTCATGTCCAGCGGCATCTCTTCCTCTGAGAGGCTTCGGGGTCTGAGGTGCAGCCTTCTGAGTCACTCTCAGAGGAGGACGGTCCAGCCAAAGGAGGGACAGGTAAGTGAGAAGGCCTCTCAGAGCCGTCTGGAGCTTCCTCTGTGCTGCCACTATTCAGACTGAGCACCCAACCCAGTTTGTTGTGCAGTAACTGACGAAGACCTGGTGGTAGAGGCAGCACGTCCAGGGTGTCTATACAGTCCGGCAGCAGCTGGCGAAGGCGGGCGCAGCAAAGGTAGAGCAGGGAGGTGGGTGCAGAGCAGGACCGGATCACCTTCATGCTGCTTTTTGCTGCTGTGGAGCACGCCATTGGGTAGAACCTCTTGTTTTGGAGCTCTGTGGCAGCAACACCTTCAAAAACATTAAAAAAAAAAAAAAAAAAGATAAAGACTCATTCTGGTCATTTTAAAAAATATAGTAAAGTATTGAATAAAATTTCTGAATTATGTGGGTAGGAGCTCAATTTGGATTATTACAAGTATTATCATTATCACTGTTATTAGTATTGTTGTTATTATTATGTAAACTGATCCATACAAATGGAGATGTTAGGGCTTCAGGATAAGGCTTGATTCATTAAGATCTCATTGGAACATTGTTAACACCAAAATTTTCAAAGATCTTGATGATCCTTTGGAAATGTTGTAAAATTTGTAATCTCTATACATAGTTTATTCCTAAAGTTCCTTATGTTGTTTTGCGTTTCCACTTTCATGTTTGAGCACAAATGGCTTTAAGTTTCAGCAAACACAAGTTGTACGCTACATCATAATACTCAATAATAGCAATATTTAGATTTTTAGAGAGCACAGAGAAAAGCCTTAAAGTACACAAACTCACACTCTGCACAAACTATATTCTGTAATTTCACTGCATTGGTATAATGACAATAAAGCCTAGTCTTCTTCTTCAAAGACTGCACAGAAAAAACATCAAAAAGTACGTGATTTTGAATGGCAGAGAATTGTAGAGATGTACATAAATGATTAAAAACAATAACAAATGCTCCTCAACCGTACACTTTGCACCTCAATACTAACCTATACACTTTCGATTCTTGAAGAACGTCAGTGTGCCATGCCATGTGTCCAAATGGACTCCAATGATAGAACCCTGTCCAAACCGGGAAGAGAAGTTCATCTTGTCTCCTTTATGGTGCAACAGGCCTGACAAAAAAGGTAGACAAAAAAATGTAATCTTATTAATTCAACAAATCTAAAAGGTGAAAGGTAATTTTTCCACTACTACATCTGATGTTAGTCTCACCGGTGTAAGAAAGGCCCCAGCTGTCTGCATCTTTTCCAAGTAAGCTGCAAAATGTATGTCTGTATTTGTCCAGGTTGACGTCAGAAGTACCTATGCCCACCATCTGTAACAAAACAGTGTTAAATCTAAAAATTCTATCCAAAATCTACATCAGCATGAATTAAAAACTTTTCAATTGCTTTTATCTTCAGAGCTCTTTTCCTTCAAGGATGAATTGACATAAAAATAAAGCTGTTCAGTGTGTGGAGGAGTCGGGTCATACCATGTCTGTTCCATACACTGGGGATGTCATCTTGATTTCCCAGAAGTGTTGACCTTCTGCCAGCTCTTTGGAGCCACGAATTGCTGCTGTACCACAGCTGTACTCGGAGTGGAAATTCACTTTGCGATTGTCACAACTTAGTAATGTTGCTGTTGATCGACTGTTGGCGTCCCAAACCCAGTCAAATTCTAAAACACCAGAAGGTATTCATTTGGTCAGAAAAAAAATCAACCTTTACATTACAGTTTTTTTTTTTAACACTACTATAGTTAGTACATAAAAAGACATTTTAATATCATTATCACTGCAGGAGAAACTTTTTGATAAAGATAAAATGACAGCATACCATACAACAGTGACTTGTCTTTCACCTTTTATGACTTTGACTTATCAACTCAAAACTTTTCCAAATTTCTGTACTCCTTTGATATTAATAATGGTCAAAAGTTAAGTGAAATTACATGTTTTCTATTTAGCTCCTAATCCCATGCCCATCGACCTAAATCTTTCACAAACCACAAAAGATCATCCACTTCTAAATACTTCTAAATTTTTTCTGTGAAAATTCCGACTGAAATCATTACTATATCGCAATTTCAATATCTGTCAAAGTAATAACAATAAGCTGTTTTGCATATCATTCCAACTTTTCATGCACAATGGAACAAAATTCAATGGTTTTCTTGTACCTTGGTCATCCTCTCCACAGTGGCAGTCTTTAACTTGGTGGAAACCTCGTAGATGCGGGTTGTAGCTGGTCTCAGCCTGGGAATCACAGCCACAGTAGGACTCACCAGTAACAGGCACTGCACTGGGCACTGGAGGGACCATTACTGCTGAAAAGTCCGCCTCAGAGTCAGAATCACTGTACTGTGGAGCAAGAGCAAAGAAAAACATGTCCAAATGTCAACAGCATTGTGTATGTTAAAAGAAAAAGCTGGCAGTCAATGAATGTGGCTAAAAACTAAAACTGGACAATGCATTGGAAAACACATTCAAATCTAAATTACAGGGGTAAAAACAAGTATGAAAGGCAGCAGAAAAAGTGTTGCATAGGACAGAACATTAACATTCAGCATATAAATGACTTAACCTCAGATAAATTACATGCTTTAGATATGATGTGAGTCTTGCGTTAAATTTACTGTAAACAACTGGCATCATATGACACACATAAACATACATCACAGGCACAACCTGTCCATTGTGGGCATTGATTCTAAGGGAAAACAAGCAGCACTTGTTTGGTTACCTCCAGGCGGTCATAGTTCCAGTCTTCACTCTCAGAGGCCAAGACGAGAGCCCGAGCATCAGCATCCCGTCGTATTCCACCCCAGACATATCGCCATGCACGGCTGTTCCTGCTTCTTCTGGACATGACAGCACCAGAGTCACTCCAATGTGAGATCCTGTCTGTCAGCTCAGATTTAGTCCAGCTGCAGAATACACAAAGCAGGTGAAACCATTAATGCTTCATATGACTGTCTCGAGAAACAGAGACAATGAAGAGTACTGTGACACATGGACTGAGCTGGAATTTTTTAAAATGCTGTCTGCATTTCATATGTTTTCATTTATGTAATCCTGCTGTGGTGTATGTTTACAATATAACTCCACATTAGTTATATAACAATGACAGGTTATTAAAATTATCCCAGACACCCAGTTTTATTAAAAGGTACACTGTCCACCGGTGAGCTGAGTCTACCTCCTCAACTCTCCGTGGAGTAACATCCAACTATTTTACCTAAAGCTAATTATAAGCCAAATTAAGGATCATATATCGCTGTTGTTGTAATTACACACACTCTTTAGCGTGTGATGGGTTTCCTGTACCAACCATGGTTGGCTAGCTAGCTTTGCTAACGCTGAACAACGTCTGCATTAGTAACAGTAGCTGGATAAAACAAGGTCAGGAGCATCACATTTCAACAAAGATTAGCATCTATGCGTGTGCATATGTCTCAGTACGCAAGTAGATGCTACTGGGTTCCCTGTTCATTAGCCGTGAAATAAGAAAAGTGTGACAGGGGAGGGGAATATTTTTGGCTGTCGGTGCAGTTTCAGACCTAGCATTGACTAGCTAGTTAGCTTTGAGTTAGCTAGCTGCGCGCGGCTATCAGCGCTGAAAAATGTGGCGTTAACGTTACCTGCCTGTTTTTGACGACCAGCGTTCATGCAAAATCATTGACAGTACACAGAGACTTTGTTCCCTCGGACATACCTAATGTTCGGCAGCTCATACACGATCGCTGAATGAGGGGCTAGCTCCGCTTCCTTTTCCCATGACCTACTTTATATTGGTCTGACCGTAAACAATAACAGCCAGATTGTATGAGCACAGACACACAGCGGTCTGCTAACAGGAAGTTTTCATTACAGACATACCGAGACTTATGTAATGCACATACTAGGACCCAGTCTGGCAAAATTAGATTATATAAATGAAAGAGTATGTAATAATGGGTCACTATGACGACCTGTCACTATGTATATAATGTAATTCACTATTGTATTGTGTATAATATGGAAATTGAATGTATGGCATATATACCCATATGTAAACAATGATATGTTAACTATACGGAAGTGTATTATTATTGCTGTTGTTATTATTACGGATGTGTGTCTAATATGTCAATATATTAAATTCTCTCCATTTCTAATACATTTCATACTTACATTCATACATTTATGGAAATTCATTATGTGCATAACATTTACTACCTTTGTTTATTAGCAGTGAATTTTATTAGTATTACTGATATGTATGTAGTAGCTGGTGAACGTGGATGTAAGTTGTCAACCTTGTCAACCTCAACCTTTTTTGTTATATTATATTTTACTTATAATATTTAATAGTATGTTTACATTGTTATTCATGATCATTTTGTCATTTTTCTGTATTTCATTATTTAACTTTTATTCTGTTAATTCATTATTATTTATTGATTGTAATTATTATGAGTATTATTATTATTATTATCATAAGATACCACTACCACGCCTGCTACTATTATTACTACCAGTAATAATAGTAAATAAATAAATAAATAAATAGTAGTAGTAGGTTATTATATGACTATGATTGTGTATGGTGTGTCTAATGTGTTGATGTCACATTTCTTATAATTAATTTCCCATCATGTAGTGTGGAATTGCACTTCCAGTCAACTGTCACAGCCAACTTGTTGTTTTTGCTAGTCTCTTCCTTGACCAAAAATACACAAATATGCCAAACTGCAGTAGTCAACTGTTTCTGGATGCATGTGATGCCTAAGACACACACTTCCCTTTCCTGTCCCTCCCCATGGCAACTGCTTAGCAACACGAATTAAATCAGTCCCTCCTGACTTTAAAAAGGGAAATTTTAAAGAAAAAATATGATTAATGTTGAGATGGGACTATTCATCAACTGTACACACAGACAGATAGATGTTCTAAGACCTTCCATTTAAAAAAAAAAAAAAAATTTAAATTCAAGCAGTTCAAGTCCAATGAACAGCTTGGAATGGTACAAAGGTTAGTAGTGACCTGCCAAAGGTAAAAAAAAAAAAAGGTAAGGTTAACCAAAACTGAAAAATAATGTACATTTCACAATTACACAAAAAGGCCTTTGTCAGGGAATAAGAAATGGGTTGACAACTTAAAGCAGTTCTGCAGCAATGGAGGTTGATCAAACCTCCTACAGTGGTCCCAACTTCCAACCCCCTCTGTCTGCATAAAAGTAGTGATGGAACACACTGGTACCATACAGTTGTGAGTATTATTTGAACAGTATTGTCCTGCAGAAAGTAGTGTGTTACTGTAAAAATAGCAAGGAAAATGTGATTAATGATAGAAGAGAGACAGAGCATAATAAAACTTAAAAATGTAAATCTGTTATACAAAGAAATTGCCAGAAAGTCAAGGTGTCAGTGAGTCCAGTTTTCTTCACCATCAGAAACTGGAGGAAACGCTGACAGGAAGAGATTTGGAAGAGCCAAAGCCACAACAGCATCAGAAGATGAGTTTGTGAGTCAACAGCTTGTGCGATAGGAGACTGGCAGGACAACAGCTTCAAACACAGGATAATAGTGGTCGTAATAAGCAAGTCTCAGTTTCAACTGTGAAGAGAAGATTTCAACTTGTAGGTTTGATGAGTCAATTTGCAGCAAGAAAACCATTGATGAGACTTTAGAATAAGAAAAAGAGGCTTGCCTGGGCCATGAAAACATGGAGTGCACAGACTTAAAGCCCATGGAGCTGGTTTGGGATGAACTGGACAGAAGAGTGAAAGCACAGACACCTACAAGTGTTACACATTTATGGGAACTTCTGCAACAGAGCTGCAAGAACTTTATGAACAATATTTGATTTACACTGTAGAAACAATTCCACCAGTGCGTTCAACTGTTCTATCTGCAAAAGTTGGATACTGTGATGAGCCAAAAGTTTAGAATAAACTTTGATTTCTATATTGATTCCATGATTTATTTTTTAACTTCAATTGTTTATTTGTTTTATGCTTTAATTTCAGAGTACACTGAGAGATTAAACTGCATCATTTTCAATTAAATTCTGGGGAAAAAAGCGTTTTAAAACTTTTGACCAGTAGTGTATGATATAACTTTTCTTCACTTTTTTAAATAGTTTTATTTATGGGTTTTCAACAGCAAAACATGTATGCATCATACAATCATACATTTGTACTAGGGCTGTCAAAAGATTCATTTTCTTGATCGCAACTAATCTCAGAAATTTCATAGTTAATCGTGATTAATCATGATTTACTTTGCATGTGTAAAATCGATATTTTGCAGTAAGACCGTTCGAATCTAAAGTTAAACCCACAATACAAAGTATTTCTGACCATTGTGTCTTAAATCGGAATGACGCGTTAATATTCCCATCCCTAATTTGTACTGATTTTTTTTTTTTTTAAAGAAGTCCCCACCCCCAACTTAGATATAAACATAAATATAAGCATGGAAATATATCTACCAAACTATATCAGAATTATGAACAGGAGGTATATAGCATTTATACAACATCCAGATGTGAAAACATAGAAAACACAAATTAATACATAAAATAAGATTGAATACATAACAATCACATATATTAAAGAAAACACCAAAAAAAAAAAAAAAAAAAAAATTATGTGTGTGTGTGTATCATGTTTATCATGTTTACAGTTATCCAGGTGATGAATGGTGATTTGGTGTTGAAGTCATGATATATTACTCATTCTATACATTTCCGTGAATTTTAGAAAAGGCTGCCATGCTTTATAGAATTTTACAGTTGATCCTGCTGACATAAATCTCATCTTCTCCATATGTAACCTACCTCATGTCTGCAATCCACTGATCATGCGTGGGAGGGGTTTCCTGTTTCCACCTCAAAAGTACAAGACGTTGTGCAAGTAGTGAAGCAAATGCAATACCATTAGAATAATGTTTAGAAATATGTATATTTTTGGGGAATCACTCCAAAAATTCTTCACTTATTTTAATACTGTATTTGTTTTTATCATTATAATTACTACCTTCTACTTATATTACTATTATACATCTACTACCAACTATTGCTATTATTGCTTGTCTGTTATTCTAAAGATCCTCCATCTCAGTCTTTACAGTGAACACCATAGTCAATTTAACTTAGACTTGGATTACTATCCAAGTTTTGCCTACTTATATCTGCATCATTCTCTCATTCATTCTCAGTACTGTATAAACTTGTGAAATATTGGTCAAAATATGAATTGGAATGAGGAATGTCAAACGTCTTAGAATAAAAATGCAAGTGGTATTGCTCCATGGAGGTTGAGGATACTTACTTTGGAAATTGCAAAACTGAATGTTCAATATACAATTACAGAAATCCTTAAGATTTGCTGGAAATTAAGACAATCTGACAACTGTAATAAAATGTCCCGATGAGATGTAAATGAAGGATCTAATTAGCTTGGTTTGAGAAAGCACATATAAAAATGTAATCACATCCTGAAGCCTAAATGACAACTATATTTAACTTCACTAAGAATATTTAAGATGCTAAAAAGGGTTTTATTCCATAGCCTTCATTTTACATGTGTTCTGGTGAGTGAGGGTACATAAAATCCAACAGTTAATGTTCTATCATTAAGGATTCCAAACAGTACAGTATAGAAATTATTCATCAGATTTGAAGGCGATCACTCCGTTCCCCTACATACATACATATCACCATCATATAGAATCAATAATTATTTTTTCTTTAATAGTAAGTTCTATATATTTTTGCAACCACAAAAAACACAAACATATGGTATTTTGGAGGAGGTTGAGTTTTATTTGGAAATCTGACAGGCATGGCTGAACAGTGACCTCGCACCTTAACCAAAACGAAAAAACAAACAAAAAAAACAAAAAAATCAAGACAGCAGCACTACAGGTAAACGATACTAGTGTTTAAGAATGTCATATTTAACATAAACTCACTTTCTCACATTATGCACTCAGATTATCCACTCACACATTCACATTCACACACACAAACACAGTCGTCTCCATGTCAACATGTGGACATCCTCCATTAATAATCACACTACATCCAGAGGAATTCCAACAATTACCCACAGTGCAATTAATCTAACTATACACAGATAATTTATATATTTTTATGTATATAGGGTATTCAATAAACAGTTTCCCATTTAGACACTTTCATTAAGTCAAAATCTTTGTAACATTTTCATAAATAGTGAAAAAAAAAAAAATGTCCTGACAGCTCCTCACCATTATGATTAAAAAACGGTCCCCAAAAAGAACATGAAAAAACAAAAATACTAGTGTTCAACTCCTCAGCAATCTCAAACAAAGAATGACAAAACCACAAAGAAAAAAACAAAACAAAAAAAAATACAACAAAAACCGGAGAGGGGAATGGGCAGAGGGATAAACGCTTATACTCACACTCACAGCACAGACTGGTTACTACATTTACAGGGAGTGGAGGGACTCTGGATCACTGTACAGGTTAAGATCAGACGACAAATCAGGCAGACTGTTCACACATCATCCCACAACAACCACTACATCTTCATGCCCGTTCCGAATGTGCAAGACCTGACACAAATGGATGGCTTTAAACAATATGGATAGATCACATCTACTGAAGACAGAGCTGTCAAGTTGATCGCCAATATGTTTCTGCTGCCATCCCATCCTGTCAGACTCGCAAGGTGTAATGGAAGTAGGTGAAAATCTCCTATTTGTTCTTGCTGCTTTGATGTGGAATGAATGAGATGGTGTTGATGCAGACTTATTTTGTAGACAGGATGAGAGCCACAATAAGGCCGTAAAGCCCCAACACTTCAGCAAAGATCAAGATCAGGATCATGCCGACAAAAAGCCGGGGCTGCTGGGCGGTGCCCCTCACACCGGCGTCACCCACGATGCCGATGGCGAATCCGGCTGCCAGGCCACTCAGACCCACACTCAGACCAGCACCGAGGTGCAGGAAACTCCTGTTGGAGCAAACACAGAACAATTCAGTGTCATCAAGTGCACAGTAATGACAAATCAACACTGAACTATAAATTACAAAAATTCACACGATTCAAATCTGATCCAAAACAACTGTTTTTAACAAGGGTTTTAGTGTGAATGGCAGTTTTTTTTTTAGTACATTTTCACTGGGGATGAAAAAAAAAACAAAACATAAAAATAATGTGATTTCTGTTGGGATGAAACAAGCTTGTATTTGCGTCATAATGCTTCATTTCTAAATGGAAGCATGGACCACATTTCAACTTGATTAAGCTTTTTTTTCTTACATTTTAACTTCATCAAAAAACTGCAGTTGTTTTGATGTAGATATTGCATTTAGCCAAAATGCGAATTTTATAACATCTGGATTGATCATGCAGCTCTATATACACACACTTGTGTGTAAAGTATCACATCATAAACCACTTATCGACATTAGATCCATGAAGAGAATAAATTCCATACCTGGAATAATGATAATGGCAAACAAACCTATGCCTTTAGTACATTGTTTTGAATATGTAAACTAAAACGATTAAATGAAAACATTTGTATTTAACAACAGTTAGTATCTTGTGGGTACAGTGGCTCCATTTTACACAGTAACTTGACCTTTAGTTTCATTAGTAACTGTTGGAGTTTGAACTTTCTGCCTTACTTGTAGAGGGAGATTCTCTCAGATATGTTGTTTGCTATCAGCACGGCCACCACTAGCCCGTAGATGGCGATGATACCCGCCATGACCACTGGGATGATGGACTTCATGATGAGCTCTGGCCGCATCACAGACATGGCAGCGATGCCTGTGCCGCTCTTTGCTGTTCCATAAGCTGCTCCAAGTGCTGAGTAAGACAGAAAAGGTGTTCCTGTTTAGTGAGCATTATTCTTCATAGATGCATGATTCCAGAAAAAGCATGGTTCCATTTATTTTTGCAGAGTAAACATGTGGGTTGTTTGCCCTTTGAAACAATGGATAATAAAGAAGTCATGTGATGTGTCTCTTGATTACTTTACCTGATCCAATATTAACCTGATATGAAGGTAGTCAGTTAAAGATGCTTTCCAGCAGTTCTCAATTGATAAGCAGAAAATATCAGACAAATCTAAATAATATGTCTAAATGAATTCATATTCTTGTGATTGCTACCAAGTGCAGCATTTTCTAAGTGTTTCTTTTAGGTCTGCTGTGCTGTTGTGAATCAATAGCTGCAGTTACATGGGGAAAATTTCTTTAACCTGACTAAAATAATTCTATTTAGATATATATTGGTTCTGCCCACTCTGAAGTATCATATAGTAAGGTTCTTTTACAAATTTGCTTTGATAATGTAAGTTAATGATGATATTTTTTAATAAAGTTTATTTGATAGGGATAATGCAAATTACATAGTATAACTTCTACCTGTTACAAACAAGCTGCAGTAACTGATTATTCACATAAAGAGTTTATAGCTATTGCTAGTTTCCATCTCCAGTCCCTAGTTAGACTTTTAGTAAAGAAAAAGAGAAATATAGAAAATTAAAGGAGAACATTTAAGATTGCATAAAATGACATGCCACAATCACAAATGTTAAAAAAAAAAAACTATAGGAATACCGCATAAGATGAATATTTACATCAAGGTTACACAGAATTGCAGCAAATTCAGAACTGTTAAAAACGCTCAAATCTCAGATTTTTCTTTAGCCAGCATTTGATGCTTTTGTTAAAAGACTTTATATCTTGTGTTAATTGTATTTCAGTCAGCAGTGTGTTCCACATTTGAAAGCCTTTTACGGACAAAGTTGACTTCCCCATGGAGGTCTTAAGATGTGTGATGTTACAATTACCACTAGCTGCACCTCTGGTGTTCCTGTCATGATTTTGTCTCATGAAAAATGTACATGAAATCTATGATGTTAAGTTTTGAAAACATTTAAAAACCAGTTTCAGGTTTGAGAATTTTATAAAACTATCAAAAATCAGCAGATGGTACTGAGAGATGATAAAATGAGACAATGATGCTTTGGCTTAGACAATGTGATGAAGTGCCAAAGCCCTACTGAAAAATAGTTTACAGAAAAATAATCCCAGGATTTTACAATTGCATTACATTCATTACCATGTTTGTTGTGATTAGGTTGTCGCACCCCTCACCCACCGGTTATTCATGGAATATTATGGTTTATGTAAAAGCAATTAATGATAGATGGCCTCCTTACATTCTCATAAAGAATGATCAACATCACTTCTAAAATAGCTCTATGACAATTCAGTCTAGTTAAGCTTCAAAATGTGTCTTGATAAACCCTAACTTATTATACATATTGCATTGTTTATATTTGGGACAAATATATCCATTTTCTTCTTTTCCCTAAACATACATGACTGATCCACCTCTGTGGTACTTCATCCACACATCACTCAACACACACCAATCCAGCTGCACTGATCAACATCTAGTTCTAGGATGGAAGAATATATTTTCAGAAAATCACAAGGTAACTTTTCTTAGTTACATAATGACAATTACAGGTAGCCTGCTTAAAAATAAGACATACATTAAAGGAAAGACTTCCCAAATAGTACCTCTACCTTAATTCCCACTTGCTGCTGTAGTCATGTGTTTTCATACTCTCACATTTACAGAATGGTAATACATACTGTGCAAACAACCACTAAAGCAATTTCTCTACCTTCTACTTTATTTGTACAGAGGCAGAGATGGATTACACAGAAGACAAATTAATAATTTATTTAGTAGAATTAACATTTTAAAATTTCTAACCCCTTCCCTCTAAAATGCACCACTTGTCAACTCAACACTGCGTGCTTTCCCCAAATACCTTGAGAGATTGTACAACAGTAAAGTCTGTAATTAATAATGAATAAAGGTGGACATCTCATTTCTGTCCAATAGGTCTTCAGCCTTACATCCTGTAAAATGTCTGCTATTAATTACTTAACTGAGTTGCCTTGAGTATTTACCAAGTCTCAGCTTTCTTGTCTCCTGTCCTAAATACTACATCAGTGTTTCTGATCCAACCGTTACCACAAGAAAACCTGAAAATCTGCTCCATAGGCACAGTGCCTATTAACAGTTTTGTTTCTATGAAAGCTTTGAGGTAAAGCCACACTGTTGTATTGGACGAACATGTTTCTGTCTTTCTGTCTGGAAAATGAAGAAAGAACTGCATCTATTAATCTCACACTGCAGAAATATCAAGAGCAATACATTAATTTGCTGGGATTTAACAAAAAGTAAAGTGCAGGTATTTTTTTTTTCCCCGGAGAGAAGCTAGAAGAAAGTATCTTGGTTACAGCCTCTTAACTAAGTAAAATCATTTAGGTCCTTATAAATAATATGAAATATGAAGCACAGCATACTTGTTTAATATTATTGTGCCCGCCCAACAGCCATGCATTCTGAAAATGCTCTTCTAAATACTACAAAAATAGCACATGTTTACAACTTTAAAGAGCGCTTGAATATGGAGAGGTTTTGCATCTATATAGATTTACACATGAACCATTATTTAAACGTTCTGAACATAAATGTATTTTTGTATCTCTGTTAAGAGCTCTTAAGCCTATTTCTGTATAAGTGTGCAATAACCTTGATTTCTGATACTACAATTCCTATAGGCCAAGTGCCTGTTTAGTGCGTTGCATATGAATTATATTCCTAGCCTGGTTTGTGTTATCCATCTAAATGTGAAAAAGTACAATTTTATGCAGGATGGTCCAAATTTTAATCAGTGGTCATAAAATATGAGCTAAATAATATAAAGAGGGGATGTCACACGATAACTCAGAGGTTTCAACAGAAAAAAAAAAGTAATGTAAGACATTTTTTTTTGTAACTATAAAGAACAACTCATGTTAACATCAAGTCACGTCTGATCCTACATTCCTAGTGTGGCATTATCTGAAAAATGTCCAAAACTCACTAAAAGAGCAGAATGTACATCCTGGTTTATCTATTACCTCTGTGACAGATTGGGTGCACCCTGCGTCCTGCACAGCCAATGCCAAATGAGAAAGGATCTGTAGTGCTTGAATGGACGGATGAATAGGATTTTGCCTTTAAATTCCAAGCGTGCTGCTTGTGTGATATACGATTAGTTTATACCATTAAGCAAAATCCTATATCGCTATAATGCATTATATTGTAGACCCTCCTTTTCTGTAGAATTATATCGTTGTGGCCTAATCAGGGCAGCTGCCCTGGGTGTGCGTCATTGACCAGCAGGTACCAATACCCTGCATCATAGCTTGGTTTGATGTAAATGCCTCATGCAGGAGGTGGTCTGATTCAAGGTTAGCATGTTGAGGAGCTAACGTTAGTGGTCAGTGGTTTATATCGATGGAAACCTTCCCCCGCCTTCTTCACAACCCTGACAGGTGTGTGAGCCGTGACCGACTCCGCTAGCAGCAAATTTCAATTCAACTACTGTGTTGTCGTTACTTGTAACAGCGAAAATTCAACACGAGGCTAAATCCGCTGTTTCGTCAGTGTCGGATTGGATAAATGGATATGTCAGTGGTAAAAGCTGGTGTAGTTACCGCTGAAGACCATGGCCGCAGAGGCTCCCATCACAGCGAAGAAAGGCGAGTACTCAGGGTTCTCCATTCTCGCACTTCTGTCAGCGATACAGCTACCAAGTGGACTATCTTCTTTTTCAAAAAGCTTTCTTCTACCCCGTGGTCAGCTTTGAACAGATTTTAACACAGTGGAGGGGCGATAACGTAGCTACCAGTAACAGCACCGGTGTAGAAGAGGAAAATGGCGAAGCGGAAAAAGTCACATGACCAACCATTTCAGAATGATCCAACTTGGGGATCATGGGGGTGAAGGAGAGAAATGAACACTTCTCTAGTGTTATTGTTATTGACAGTGTCAGGATTTTTTTTTAATAATTCCTTTTGGTATGATAGTTAATTTTATAGCAGATAAATGTTATAGCACTTTGCAAAACCGTTTCATATAATTGTGTTATTTTTCTGTAATTGTGTGTATTTTGGTATGTTCTGCTGCAAGTGGACTGACTGCAGTTGAAACGCTAGTAGTCAGTAACCGCTGGCGTATTAATTAATAGCTGTGTAATGCGTGGTAAAATCAACCACGAAATGCAATGTTTATAACCATCAATAAGACCTAAGTGCGGGGGGGGGGGGGGGGGGGGGGGGGGGGG
>JAPSES010000069.1:3111777-3142216 GCA_029822895.1 Maxillicosta whitleyi | reverse complement strand
ATAAGACATAAGTGCAACCCCCCCCCCCCACAAAAAACAAAAAAAAACAACAACAAACAAACAAACAAAAAAATACAATCAGCATAAGATCAGCAAAGACATAACAGTTACCATGACCAGCTCATATCTGTCAAACACAGGCTTAATGTGTACTCCCTTTGACGTATATAAAACCTTGTAGGGACAAATAATTTACAATAAACGTTTGACTCCATCTCTGAGACCTACACACTGATAAAGTATTGATTATTTAACATGGGGACAAAAAATGAGACTGCCTTTCTCAAGGTGACACTGTAAACTGGGTGTTTATGATGTCAGCTAAAGGAATATTTCACCTTATATTTTATTTCTCAAAACTGTTATCCATTCATTTATACGTGTATTTTTTAATTGTTACTAGATGATGTCCAGGGATCTTACAGTTTTCTAATTATGATAAACTCCCACTAGGGATTATTTTGGAACTAGCACTTAATTGTGACCCTTTTCTTTCCCTTTCACAGTTCTACTTTCCCCCCCAAGTGAAAGCACTTAGATATTCCAGGAATGAAAAGTGCAAGGTTAGACAACCAATACTGTACATACACATGACTGTCAGCAGCCTCTCTCCGCCGCATGCCATTTGAAAAAAACCTGTAGGTTCTCACCAGAGCTTATTCATGTGACCTAGTTCTGCTCCAAGTAATCATTTTACTTAAGAGAAAAATAATGCTATTTATTGGAATTTATCAAATTTATGTTATCGTAAGCTTTGCCAGACAGAATCTGTTATTAAATTTTGTCAGTATGCCACAAATCCTTGAAGATGAAAATATAACAGGATTTCTGCTGTGTTGCCTATGATACACACTGAATATTATTGCAAAAACAATGAACTGTAGTTTAACTATTTCTCAGTGCAACAAACTAAGAGTTAATTCTATAATCTGTTGAATTTGGACATGTTTAAAGCACAGAGCAGAACTTAGTGCATTGTGTCTAAGTTTTAAATTCACCAAACATTGTGATATTAGTACAAATTACTAAAACCAAGTATTAATGCTAATAACTTTGTAATAGGTCCTTCAGTTGTTTTGGTAGCCTTATCTATACATCACATCCTATAAAATACTGGTAGATTATTAACATATTGATCAGATATACTGCATAGTTTATACTTTCTAAGTACCAGTTCACCTACATGAGAAGTATTTACATCACCATCTGCTGGCTGATTCTGTATCTACAACATGCTTCATTTATTGCAGGTTAAGATAGCTTTGCTGCTATGCATGAGTGACACATTTTTTATGTTGATTTGTTATGCAAAAACCTTGAAATTTAACAGCAGTTTGTTTTAAAATTGTTATGCAAATCACACAGGTCAAACAATATTGTCATATTGCACTGTACATAAAATAAATAAGAAAACTGAAACAGTAAATTATCCACACAGTATTTTAATTAAAGATCAGGTTAAAATAATACACTTTAATGAAAGAAGCAGACATTACAAAAAAAAAAGAAGAAAAAAAAAATCACCATAAATATGCTACATTATCCTATGCACAATTTGCTCTAACAGGACACTGTAAGGGCAGCCCAGTGCTACACAAACACATACAGGACAGATCTCATCATCATGAAGTAAAAGTAGATATCCCAACTGTGCAGTGGAAATGGTAGATGTGAACCAAGCTCTGGACGCCTCATAACACACTGCCTACACACAAACACTCACACCCAAATTAAAATGTATAGCGATAAGCAGAAGACACTTCGGCACCACAATTTAGATTTACTGCTAGAGACTTTTGTGGGATGTAATGTTACTAATTAAATCCCCTTTGGCAAAACAAGAAGCATTATTTATCATATCTTAAAATAAAAAAAAAAGAATCCAATTGAAAGATAATAAAACACGTTCTACTACTTCTCTAAGTTTTCCCATACAATTGCATCACTTAGCAAATGATTTGTACTCACTTGGGGCCAGATAATTACACTCAAGAGGAAAACCCAAAAACTGCAATGAATGTGCAAGAAATTCACACTTTCTGAATTTCACTGGCCTCAAACCATACAGAGCAAGACTATTTAGTAGCTGCTGATAAAGAGGTTTGTCACTAAAACACATGCTTTAAAATCAAACATGCACACATGCCTGTGTGACTACATCCCCCAGTTATCCCACACAAACCCTACACTCATTCACTCCATGTCCCAGCACAACTAGCAAATGGGATATCAATATCAGCAAATGTGTTGTGGTTGCTGGAGAATCATGAAGAACAGAAAAAGATAAGGCATCACATGCTATTCTTGGCAAAGCTGCACGAAGTGAAAGTGTGGAACAGCAATGGCTCGAACGTGGGATGAGGAAGCTACACTGGAACCCTTTTAAGACGAAGGGATGTAACTTGGAAAAAGTCATGAAGAAAAATGAAGCCTTCCCTCTCAATCCCAACCGTTGTCCTTTATCATGTGGGACAGCTCAATGATGTACTTTCCCTCCTTGTACTTCTGACTTAGTTCAAAGGCTTGTTCCTGAAGAAAGAAGTGGCAAAAAGGTTGTTAAAAAAAAAGTGTATATTAAAGTGTAGCTGTGATATCTGATTTTTCATTTTTAAATTCATAGGTTTTCTACCTCTTTATTAATAAAAAATAATCAGCAATCTTTTACATGCAAATGACATACAATACTTACATATTTCCAGCCAAGTGTAGTGTGACAGTTTTCACAGTAAATGTCGGCCACTGCATGAAGTCCTGTGAGTAGTAGCCTCTCCTCTGCAGGACCGCAGCCAACATTCACCCTGTAAACAAATGCAACTCTTGTCAAACTGCAGCACCTTAAACCAAACAGCTGTAAGACCTCTACTTGCCATCCAAATAATTCTGCCTACATAGTACAGACGTTATTTTGCTACAAGTCTTTTTTAAAGTGAAAAAATCAGCTTCAAGGGTCTTACATGAGCTCAAACCTAGTAAAAACAATGATTTATCAGAACAGTGTGTAAACTGAACCATTCCTGATGAAGTTAGATTCACTGCTGATATTTTTAACTTTTACTGCTTTACTGCTACCACATCTTAGATAAAGCTGGTGTATTACTGACCCACTAAATTGTGAGCATGACTAAAGTGAACCTAATCAACTTCAAGGTCTACTGTAGAGCAAATCAAATTATCTGTTGACTATGTGGTTTATATAAACACATCTGATTCGAAGAATTTACATTTTTTTCCACAGAAGAGTAAAAGATTTCAGAAAAGATATGCTGGGAAAATAAGGATCTCTTAACCGCTACAACCTCAAATGTGTTTATTAAGTACAAAAAAAAAAAAAACAATGTCAGATGTGAATCAGTTGCAAAATACATGTAGTGAAAGCAATATTAAATATCAATAGTTACTCACACAGAGTTGAAGAGGTAGGCTCGACCCTGGCTCCCCTGAAAAGACTAGAAAACATGGAAAAATACATACACATAAGTAATTCTTATCAGAAAGGCTACATGTAATCACTTTATACACATACCCACAACCAACAAACACAGCTTAATCTGTAAGTCCATCTTGAGATTTATTTACAGGTGTATTTCCAAAAGTCCTTATAGGAATCTCAGCATAAATCTTCTGATACCTTGCGTCAGTCTGGTTATTCTGGTTTTTCTTTCTTTGGAAGCTACTGTACATGAGAACCCTGCAGGGATGTGAACCATCTGAAATGATTACTAACAAAAACAGTAGAAACATACTAACCTTGGAGATAAGATCATCATGATTGGCCAGATGGGCGCGGCAGTGCACACAGCTGTAGCGACGGTGGCACGAGTCCAGGTAAGCCTGGAACGTCTTGGCTTTTGTCAACTTCACCATGTCTAAGAAAGAGGAAGCAGGGAAGCATTTTATTGTTGTACAACTGTTACTGTGGTTGGTGCAAATGCTAAGGCTTCTTAAGCATCTTGATAAAAGTATATATGAATTCAGGAATTGGTTGATGGTCATTTTATTTTGCAGAATATCACAGCTGTTGTGAGAAAGCAGGCTAACATCAGATAGGGTAAATCATGAGCTGGTTTTGGGCTGATATAATTAAGACGTGAATAATAAGACAAACCGTTAAGACTTTAAAAACATGTCAACAGGTTGACAGGGTTTTTTGTTTTTTTTTAAATCCAAATTTAGGAGTGTTTTTTGATAAATAACCTAACTAAAGTGCATCTCTATTTGGCTGATATGTAAAAAGACACTACTAAGTGTCTGGTTTGGTGGATTTAAAGCTGCTTCACATTACAAATGTGGACCTTCATGTAGAAGATTGTGACTCACGTTGATTAAAAAAAAGTCTATGTGGATAAATGAAGGTGCAGGCAATTGAAAATCAAATTTATTACAACTTTATGATTTCCTGACACCTTACATTGTACTTGTAAAATTTTAAGAGGCCCAGGTAAACATGTCAACATGCCAGAATAATGAACTAAAGCTCTGAAAAAAAGCAAAATTGTGCTCAAATCGCATTCACTTGTTACTTTGAATATGCACCAGAGACAAAGTGTATAGTTGCACAGCTTGACGTATTGAATATAGACTGATTAGGTTTGGCACATTTTATCAGGAAACCTGCTTCCTGGTTTACATTAAATGTCCACATTCTAACTTAGTAAAGAACAAACAAAAGGCGAACACTTGTAAGCATTGGTGATTGCACCCTTTGTGCACTGTGCAATACTGCTGACAGTCTGTTAATGGCTACATAATGACACAAAAGCCAACAAACGGTGTGACACATCTGTCGGATGCACAAAAATTAGCTGTGACCTAGCTTACGTGTTAGCTGGTTTGCTAGCTCCGCACCATCACAACATGCAGCTAACAGCAGCTGAGATGCGCATTGCAGGATATTCATCGGTGTCTGTCAACTTACCTGATAATATTGGGGCTTTTCACAGCCTGAACAGTGGACTAATGTGACTGACAGCCCAAAACGAAGGTTTTCGACAGGTACACAGGTAAGCTACGTCCAGCAGATCGACCACGCGCCAACGACTCGGACAATAAAGACAACAGGGAGCCTCTCGTCTCCTTTTACCCGCGTTTCTGTTTTGAATCCGGACCAGTTTTCAAAGTTCCTCTCCAGTCTTCGCTAAAAACAGGAGCTGCAATCCGACAATGCTGGCAAGCTGACAAGGTTAGTGAGTGTGCCGCCGATGGAGGAAAAATGTGGTTTGTTTATCAAAACACAGAGGAGGAAGTCTGAAACGCACCGAGGAGTGCAAAACAAATCCCCGTCGACCAATCAGAGGCTCGGAGTGACGTCCAGAATGTGGGTCAGCCAATCAGATTGGACCTCGCACGAACCCTTTATGGATATCATAACTCAGTGCAGTTTCATAAATGCCATTTGGTTATCGTTTCGGGATTAAAAAAAACAATGGATTTGTAGCAAATAGTATTTGTTAGACTGAGAGAGAACATATTCCTAATGTGTGACACTACTTTCTTGATATATTTATTTAATAAGATGAATGTTTGCGTTCCTACTCAATATTTGCATTTTGAACACTGTCCCAAGACTAGTACTCTCGATCCAAATGCACCTTAGAACAACCACCCCATCTAAATTGCCAATAATATTCCTGCTGGCATTCCTTTGAGGTCATAAATAATAGCCTTATTTAGCCGTTGTATGGATCACAAGAGCCTCATTTCTGTGCCGGGTCACTGGATTTAAACCTTTGCCCTCTTGCATCTAACTACTCTATTCGAGACCCCAGTTTGCGCTGATCCACTTATATTCCATTAACTCACTTGTCACATTGCAAGCCAACCAGGTCAGACAAATACAGCCTTTGTTTCACCAACGGACTGGTTGATTATTATCACAGTAGTGTAAATGGACTTTGGTTCCAGCCTGGGAAAACAAGGATCCAGGTGAGGTCTACTGCACATGCAAACATTTTACACTCATTTGTTGTAGTTGGATGAGTATAATAAAGACCATGCATGAATATTATATGGATTAAATCAATGAGGGTACCTTCTATTGTATGTATCTTACATTGCCTTTTCAACCACATGTTTAACAAGTAACACATTTCCCCATAAAAAGAAATAAAATCATAAACAAGTTTTTAGATCATTTAATTCTAAAGTTCACTTCATTCTCAAAACCAACCAAATAACATAAACAAAAATCATACTTGACACAGTCAAAACAAAGTCTCGTTTACTTTCTTATCATGAAAATTAGGTTACATAGTCCAGCTGGATATACAAACACACTAGCACTGTGAGATTTGTTGCTGGGCAAAAAGAAATCAATGATATTTAACTTCTGGGCTGTGTCTCAAAAAATGTGGGTGGAGGCTGTAGAAATAAAACAAGGGCATATCACACCACAGACAAATAATTCCATACATACAATGACGTGATTAGGAAGTGAGATTAATGGGCTGATTGTTTTGATGTGTTTTGACAGCAGCAAAGCTCTAACTAATTTTGCCGTAGTTGAGGAAATGGGCCGCATTCCTTCTCTGTGTGTGTTTTGAGCACAGAGCTTTTTCTTTATTAGTTGACTCTGCAGAGGTAGCTTGTTAGAAGAGACGGATAATCAGTCATAACGCCTGTGGCTCCAACTTCAAATGCAGCCTTTATGTCTTCATCTTCATTGCACACAAACAAATGCACCTGTAGTTACAATATGTTAAAATGTAGAGTATTAGAACATAGTTTCCATTTTAGGTAATACAGGCAAACCAAAAATACCCATTTTAATACTGACTGCTTGTGTTCTTCAAGGGTAAAGCTCCTCCTTTTGAGTTTATGCAACTAATGATGGTAAGGCCTTTTCTTACTCACTAGATCAGACTGACTTCATGACAAATGAAGCGGGGGCCTAAGCAGCTGACAAGCCTACAGCAGATGACTTCAATTGTTTTCATGCTAAAACTATTCAGCAGCCACTCATAGTCTTACGATGAGGCTGATCTCATCCCAGCAGAGATTATTCACATCAGGACAGAGGTGATGCATCCAAGACACTCACACTGGGAGTGTGAGAATGTGGTTGTTTCAGCTGAAATACCTAAATATTTTCTGTGTTAAACCAAGTATTTTCAGGATGAAGTCAAATTCTATGCAGGAGAGAGAAATTTTCAGTAGCATGCTCTCATGCTTTCTTTTTTTTAAAACCAGTATTCAAAATGAAACTCATGCTTTCAGGTCTTTTCATTTAAGATAAGGGTATTATACCTGAATTCCACGAGCTGCAAGGTGTTTAAAAAGACTCCTCCTCATAGTCACTCTGTAATTACAATGTTAAAAAAAACATTTACTGTAAACAAACATCTGCATATAAAGTTCAGTAACAAAATAAAACACAGTCTAGTCATTTGGCAGCAGAGACTTCTGCACTATACCCAAAAGTGATATAATTATTCCTTAAAAACATGATGCTCAACAGATTCAACAGATTGAAGCACTGTTACTGTTGCAATACCTAGCTTGCATAACATTTACATCACAATACATTATACTGCTTTTTCTTTTTTATCCATGCTTCTTTAAAAAAAAAAAGTCAGGTTTTAGTCAACAATAACAAAAGTTGGAGTGGTCAACTTGAAAATTTCACTCACTTTTCTAACAGAAAAACAAGAAGTCTGTTCCTCAAGATGCGTTTCTCAGGAATAAAGGTCCTACAGCACAAAGGAAGAGAGAGAAACATGATATGATAGCAGTGTTTTAATGTAATGATTAAAAAATATTTAGGCCTAAAATCAGATAAATACATTCTGCAGCCACACAGCACAATTTAGCATACTGAAAATGCAAATTAGTGTAGAGAATAGAATAGAATAGAATAAGCTTTATCGTCATTACACCAGTTATGCAACAGAATTGTAGGTGGCCTCTGGCAGTGCTAGTGTACTTAAAACTAATAACAACACAAGAGATACAGACATGTTTAAAAATATAAAATACGTGTATATAAAATGAGCAAATTAGAGATAAACTGTATGAATGGGTACAATTTTCAAAATATAAAAGTATGTAAGCATAGATGTCCCAGTGTAAACAGTGCAAATGTAAGAGGGTAAGTAATGTAAACACGCATGTGCCAGACATCAGGCACATGTTCCTTGACTGGTTATTGCACATTACAGTGATGTATGGTGTGTTTACAGTCTGTACAGCTCAGGGGAAGTCTGGTGGTTTGGGATCTAAATGACCTTGATTTTGCTGAGGCTCTACCAGGGATGGCAGAGGGCAGCTGGTGATGTTTTGGGTTGTGTATGTTCATATATAGATATACTGGGCGTCATCAGTATTGGTTGATACTTGGCCACTGATACTGGTTATCGGCAAATAGCTGTGGTCAGTGTTTATCTCTTATGCTTTAGTGAAGGTTTTATAATAAATTGGCATGATTGACTTTGTTCTTTGTCAATATGTGAAGAAAAGCTAGTTATGAAAAGTCATCTTTTATGATGATGGCTTTTTTTAAATTTATGGCACAAGAGAGGTAATGAAGAACAACAAAAATAAAATAAATAGAAATGACATAGATATTTGCATATTGTCAAATTGTTATTATCGATATTGGCCTAATATTTTACAATAGGTGCGTCCCAAGCACTCACATACCTATTGATAATACTTGGCAGGTAGAACTGTAGTAAACTTTCTCCCAGTGGCACAAAGGGCAGCAGGCCACTGTAGAAGAGCAGCAGAAGCAGCACTCCTCGGTTCATACTGAAACTATACGGCATGGAGTCATTCTACAAACAGATGAGAGCGGAGGTAAAGACTGATGAATAAAGAGGGTGGTGATGCTGTGAATGTTTTAAAAAGTTGGAAAGGGAAACAATAGATATTCACTGTGCACTGAGATAAGCTTGTAATATCACTTATTATTAGAAGTACAAATGTGTATGACCATGAAAAGAAGAGGGGGCAAAAATGTGACTTTGTTTAAAAAAAAAAAAAAAAAAAATACTGAAGGTAACTTTGTCTCCCTCTAGGGATAAATGTACCACTCTGCGGCATTTCTCCATGATGCTGGAGTTCACAGACGCCCACACAGTGATGTCCTCCCTGTTGTAACGCTTAACCAGGTCAGACACCTACAGCAGACAAAAGATGGTCACATATATTATACACTGGGGGAATAGACTACTTAAATTTAATTAATTAATACTGACAACACCACAAGAAAAAAAAAATCTTTAAGTCCCTCTCTACTCCCCACTGAGTAACTTTCATGGTGCTTAATCTACAGAAGTATGTCCATACAGAGTTTGACACTATTTGCAGATCTGTGCTTATTTAACATGGTGAAATTGGCGCCAATTATGATCTAGTTTGTAACATCTGAAAATAAACATTGAGGAGTAGGGGAAACACATTTTGCTGAGCTGTTAAAGTTATGAAAAGAGCAATGTTTACATTTCACTGACAAATAATTTAGACAAAATAGAAAGTTTTACATGTTGTTTTGTGAGAAGACAGTAATGAATCTTTAACTCTGTCACCTAATGTTCATTTTCAGGAAGTATTGACCCATTAAACAATATAGACTTCATGATATTTTAAATATACAGCCCCTGTAATCTGTAGCTGTAATTGTTTTACATTAAATTAGAAATAACTTATCTAATAAGGAAGGGCACACTGAATACTTTTGGCACCATGATACCACAAACTATCTTATCACTGACCTTTACAAAGATTATAAAGTTACAAAAATGGCTGAAAACACAAGTATATTGGATGTCAAGTAGAACAACTCAGGGACAGAGAAGGAAGGGCTTTTTCTAATGTCTTTGTGTCAGTAATCTTGCTTTGTTAAGCCTTTGTAAAAGTATTATTTGGGCGTATTGTACCTTTTCTATCAGTTGACTGTTATTCTCCTTGATCTCAATACTGACAGGAATTTGTGGGAACTTCCTGAACAAGTCTTCCAGCAGAGCGAACTCCCTGTCCACACCACTGCTGTAGTTACCTGGACCACCGAAAGAGTTAAACATTGCAGGTGAAAACTGCAGCTGCTGACCTACTTCTCCAGGAAATACTGTACTTTGTTGTTAATGATTGAGAATTAGAAAAAGGAGCATAGAAGAAACTCACCTGTTTTAAATGTCACCTCCAGTCTCTCCTTGTACAAAGGTAAATCCTAGGGTGGAGATGTTGCACATTATACACTACACCTAATGTTATCACACTATTCAATGTGATTACATTGAAAATAAGTTCCACCCAACTCTGTGTTTGCTGACCTGCAACATACTGGAATCACTTGTGGGTAATCTATTGCAAGGAAAGGTGTGTTGCCATACATATGAAAACGTACACTCAAGTAAAGGCACTAATACACAGAAAAACATCCTTTGAGAGTCATGTACAAAAATAAATAATTTCTGAGATAAGTGGTTCAGATTGTTATTGTGTTTTTCCCAGTTAGATGTCAAACTAGTTCAGGGTATGTACTTCTCAGCAGAAAGCCCCCCTTAAAAAAAACAAAATATATTTTTTTTCCTGCTGCTATAACCAGTGGAGTCATCTATCTTATTCAGAAATGATATACAAAAATGCTGTATGAGGTGATATGTATTTGACATTGCGATATAGCTAAATTATAACTGTATGAAAAGGACATGTTTTACATTTGGGTCTTTTTACTATGACTGTGTGTTATCAGTCACCTGTAGATTAAGGGAGGAGACAGTGACGTCATGGCCCGTCTGCCTCAGCAGGTTCTCATCATGCGAAACAACCACATGACCGTCATGTGTCAAGTGGCAGTCCAGCTCTATCATCTGTGTGCCTTGCTCAACTGCACTGAAGGCAGAAAGAAGATATATGTAAGTACATGCATGTGTCTGCAATTACTCTGTACATTAAGGTTCCTGCAACACCTTTAACTGTAATGCAGTGTTAACAGTCCACTTACATACAGCCAACTACTAACACTGTTGGACCCTCTCACCCTTGTCTATTTCTTGGGGTCAATTTGACACCATTCTGCTGCTTTTGTCTATGGCACAGGTGTCAAAGTGCAGTCCTCGAGGTCTGGTATCCTGCACGTTTTAGGTATTTCCCTCTTCCAGCACACCTGGTTCAATTAATGATCAGCTCATCCAGCTCTGCAGGAGACTGATAATGATGGAATGGCTTTCAGGTGTGATGGAAGAGGGAGATATCTAAAACATGCAGGTTACCGGCCCTCAAGGACTGGAGTTCGACACCCCTGGTCTATGGGATGTGAATGTGAAAGGCAGCAGAAAGGTTGAAGATCCAGGCAACTTCCAAATGAATTTTTCCTCTACATTTATCCTTTACTAAGCGATTTATCACATTTATTATATTACTTATATTATTATAATATTTATTAATATATTACTGTATTTTCCATTTTGTCAGTGGAATTCAGGGGTTTTCATTTATTCCATTTAATAATCATGTAAATCACGTTCATTTATTATATAAAAAGAGAGATACTAAGTAAATTTTACAGCAAAATATATCATTAACAGAACATAAAACAAGTATCTGCATCCACTGTCATTTGTGAAACTACATGGGTTTTATTGGTGAATTGTTGTTGCAGAACATGATGGTGTATCCATGTCACTATGAAACCTCTGATCGTAAGAAAAGACGAACTGAGAAATCGCATTTTTCCTGAATTATTTCAATGGATTGGTAGGATTAACAGTTAAAAAGTTCTTAAACATTTTAGATCATTGGATGCTTTTGGTCACTGGCTAAGTAGTTAAAAAAGTTATACATATTTATTCACACACACACACACACACACACACACACACACACACACACACACACACACATATATATATATATATATATATATATATGTATGTTTCCATACAACACCTGCACTGTCTGTACAATGTAAAATGCCTGTAAAGGAGGTTTTTCCTGCTTGAAATGAGGGTCAAAGGTCACATGTTGTGTCACATGTGTTTTACATATATGTAGATGATACAAATTTGTAATCTCAGGATAAATGAAAAGAAAAAATAAACATGATGACATTATGTATTTGTGTATTTTTAGCAAGCATGTCTAAAATAGAGTTTGTAAATAAGTCTTCGTGGAGGAGCAGGTTTTTACAAACCCCCTGGGAGGTTTCCATGGGAACTTTGCAAAATTATACAGAGGTACTGTATCATGACATGTTACAAAGTTTTTAAGCAGCTAGAAAATCACTAAAAACATTTCTGGGTATAGTTTAGTACTGTTTCTGAAACTGGATTGCCTTAGTATTCTGTCTGTTTCACAGCTGTTTTGTGAGGTGCAGCTCAGCTCTTCAGTTTGGTACTCACTGTGTGAACGCCTCCATTGTGCTTTCAATCCTCTCTCCACATCCTAGTAAACAAAACAGAACTGTCAGCTTTGATGATAACAGCAAAGGAGCCTCTTTGATGGATTCTACAATATGAAAAAAACAAAAAACAAAAAACAAAAAAACCAGACAGGAATGCATTCTGACAAGTATTTACAACAGCTAACTCTTTCTTGAGATATTTATACTGTCAGATGTGAGACCTGCATGGTCATGTCAAGAGCAAGTGGGAAAAAAAAGAAAGTAAACACACAAATTTCCCATGAATCCTTTACCTCCTCTGTGGGAGATGTGTGTGCAGTAGAAGGCTGTACGTTTCCTCTTGTGGATAATATGAGGGTTCTTCAGCAGGTACAGTGAAGTAAGAGTGTATCCTCCCAGTGCTGGGAGGATGAAGTACAAAAAACTCATCCTTGCCTATAAACAGCAGCAGTGACAGACAGAGTCAGGATCTCATTGAAAAAATTGATCAACCTGCCAGACAAAAATATCCTCGTTTAAGTAGATAATTAAGATTAGCCACAAACTTCCTTTGTGCTTCCACAGACCGGCAAACAGGACCAAAAGCTTAACTAAAGACAACCTGCTTCACCCGCTGCCTTGCCTTTTCTGATCTCACTGAATTCCTTGCAAGATACAAAAACTGGACAAACTGGTAAGACTGAACAATGTCCCTTCTTTCATTCAATGCCAATATCCCACCTTTAGTCCCATTTAAATCCAAGTGTCCATGTCCCACATTCTTAACTTGATACACCTGAAGCATCTAGAGCTGTAAAAATGAGTTAATGAAGCACTAGCTCACCTCACCACAGCTCTCTCATTGGCCTCTCCCCTCGCCTTTGGCAAAACTATTCCACTATTTGAACTGCTTTTGTGCAGCCAGTGTCTGAACAAAAGCATAACACACAGCACGGCCACTATCCAGTGGTAGAATGCAAGTAAACTCTTACTTTATTTTTTTTCCATTTTATGGTATTTTATATTTGTACATTAGATCTGAGAAGCAAATCAAATTGCACCGCCTGAAACATGAAAAAAGGGCTGTTTTCCTGAGGTCATGAAAAAATGTAGACATACTTGGCTCTCACAGGACTGCAACAAGACAAACATAAAACATGTTAGACTTTGCAATATATGATGCATATCTGTAGATTAACATGAACCAAGTAATTCAGATGGGCTCTATTATAAACATCAGTAAATGCAACATCCACATTATTCACAACAGGAATCCAGAAATGTTATATATGAGTTAAATACCGACAATTTTACTGCACAATTGTCATACTCCAAATATGAAGAGTACATTTAAATGATTGCCTAAGTAGTCTTTCAAATGCAGAAGTTGTCACAGTGTGGTTTTTTACTCTATTTTCGCCATTGTATCTGAATTCTTTCCCAACCACTACTTTAATGACCATTTTGACTGTAGATAGGTAAAATTTATAGCTGATCTGTTGCAGCAAGATTGTGAGCCTGACTTATTTGACAAAGGATGTGGTATGTGGAGATGTGTACTTTGTCCTACGAGGCCAGAAACATAAAAACAGGTAGACGACTCCAGGCATGTACACATAAATACATACATGCAAGTCAGCAGAGTGTGTCACTGTATTGTTCCTGCTGAATAACAGACCTGGAATGTGACAATGGTGTGACATGGTCCTCTGAAACGTTACAATAAGCCTATTTATCTTCAGAATAGAAAAATCTGTTCCCAGTGTGATACAGCTTTCGAGCTTTTTCTCACATTTGCAGCTTTTCATAAATAAAGGAGTTGTTTCCTATTTTAACCCTCAAAGACCTAAACAGACATCAGTGACCATACACATGTACCGATCCAAAATGTTTCATAATTTAAGAACCCCTAATCCTATCAATACAATTAAATAATTCAAGTAAAATATGATATCTCAGCTTTTCAGCGGCATCAGATATGACCAATTTGGACATTCAGAGGTTTCATATTGAACATGGAAATACAAGCATCTTCTGCAATAGTAATTCATCAATAACATCCCTGTAGTTTATGGTTGTTGTTTGTTTTTATATTCAGTCAGTTATAATTTTAGTAACCTCTGTTTCACTTTGAAATTACTTTAAGGTTTTATGAAAATGTCAATGTGAAAACACTTGTGTTTTTGCCAAACAATGTCAAGGATAAATTACATAGTGGGAAATCACATAAGAAATGTCATCTATAAAGAAAAATCCATTTGTAAGTTACCACGAAAAACATTTTTAGGTCTTTACGGGTTAAAATATACACCTGCATACCTCTGTGATCAAATTCCTGCTTTAAGACAGACATAGGGACTTTAATATAAAGCAATGTTGTTCTTTTATTAAACTTCTAAAGGAGGAATTAGTGGTGATCTTGTAGTCAAGACTCCAGAAATGTTTCAGGTTTATGAGACCACGTTGAGACATGTTATTAGGAAAGAAAGGTATGTTGTACCACAGGAAAAGCAAGTTCATATGCAACAGAGTACCAAGTTTTCCCACCACTCCACAGCTGCTTTTTCCAACTCTTCATGAATACAAGTTAAATCATTTCGAGTTCTTTCAACAAGCACTCTAAGTTTATTGTTTTTACAGTGTAAACTGGCTAAAGACATCCACCGCAGTAGAGCAACAGAAGGAAAAACAGAACAAAGAGTTGTAACAGTATCAGGAAATTTTATTTAATTATATGTATATAATTCTGTTTCTTTGTTAATCGTTTAATTCATAATACCCATAGAATATACAGACTATAACCCTCAATAACTCATATCTCTTTGACAATCTACTAATATCTTCTTTTAAAATAATTCCTCATAAGATCTTGGTGGGGGAAAAAAAACAAAGAAAATGTATCAGAAAGTCTGAAAACACTGCCTATAATAATCACGCCCATAAGAGAAATAAGGAATACAAATAAAAACATCCTAATAATTAAAAAAAAAAGATACAACTTTGACTCCCTTTTATGTAAAAAAAAAAAAAAAAAAAAAAGAAGAGAAAATACAAGTCACCAGTAGAACAACAATAGCAATAATAACAGCCATTTTAAAACAATATCTGGAAATAGGCCTTTAGACTCAGAGATACTGAATGTATGAATGTACGTGGTGCGTTTAAGTGCAAGTTTTCACAAACACACAGATACAGAGAGACTGTGTGCATGTCCAGAGGATCGCAAACGTGGTCCTCTTGATTCGTTCCCATGGTTACCCAGTGAGATGTTTGGTCTGGTGGCAGGTTGGAGGAAAAGCGAGCAGGGCCTGGTTGATGCATTTTTGTTGGTCAAATAGGAAAAAGTAACAAAACACATAACAGTCCCGCAGATGTAAAGCAAAAGTAACATCGGGGAAAATGCCCAAGCTGTAAGGAAAGTCATCCCAAACACACATGAATGAGATAGAAAGAGTCTTGGCTTTATGTTACTGATGAGCACATACACAATTACTTTTACATTGACATAAATTACTGCAGACAATCCAAAAAAAGCATACATACACACACAGCAGGTAAAACTTAAAGCTGAGCAAGACAAGGAAGGGAAAACAACACCCAACAATCTCGAAGTGGTGGTGGTGGTGGGGGTTTCAGAGCGTGGCTGGAGAGACAAAGTGCAGGCGTGCTGATTGAATCATGTGATCGACTCCCTGGCCGCCGCCACTCACAGCTCCTTCCAGTATTTTTTTCTGCCGAGGAGTGAGGCGGGAAATTGAAAGCGGCAGCACGGTCAAAAACATGGGTTAGAGGGTTTTGGTGGATGCAAATAAGCAGAAAAGGGTAGGAGGAAGGAAGAGGGGGAGGCAGCCCTTTGAGTTAAGCGTGGTGAGAGTTGGGAGGGATCAATGACAGAGGGAATTTCACCACATGCATAAAGAAAAAAAAAAAAAAAAAAGAGCCTTACACCAATCCTTGTGATGGTGAGAGTGCTGGCTATGGCTTCTGGAGAACAACCAATTACTTGGCTCAGTGAGAGGAAAAGCAAACAAACAAACAAAAATGAATGGAAGGTGTAAGATTGCTGCTAGTATGCTGATATGGGGTCTTTAAGCCTGCCCTGAGAGAATCCAGTGCATGCGTTGTTGGTCCATTTATGGGCTTTACTCCACTGGTCCCAGTGTGACAGGCAAAATTTAGTGCAGGCTGACTGAGCTGGTGGTGTCCCACAGAGCAGCAAATATTACAGTCGTAAGAGAGGAGGAGGAGGGAGCGAGGGGAGAGGAGGCAGCGAGGAATAACACGCATACATGCAAACACAAGCAGCCATCACCAGATCACCCATGTTACAGAATAAACACTTGAGAAAGAGTACACAGGCAACAGGAAGGAGGAGGAGCCCAAAAAGAAAGCAGGCAGAGAGGGGCAAACTGGGATATGTACAACTATGAGGTCAATGAGTGGGATTAACTGTACAGGACTTGGACAATTCACTGTTTTGTTGCTGCTTATTCAGTGACACATAGTTTTCTCAGTAGTTGTAGTAAAACATGCTGTTGTTGTATGGGTTCTGCCGTGTTCCATGTCGTACAGATGATGCATGGTGGGATGGAGGAGGCTGATGCTGGGACAGTCCCCGTGTCAACCAGGCCCCATTTTCCAGACTATGATGCATTTGGTGAAAGGAATGCAAATTTAGGACTTTAATACAGACAGTGGGCTATTTGATGTTAATATTTAATGTAAAGGGGGATTTTACACGACAAAATATTAGAGTGTGCCCAGTAAAAGCACGTCACATTTGCAAACAGGCGTCATTTGCGCTGCTCCCAGTGTAAACAAGGGAGAGTTGCTTGTGTTTTCAAGTCTGATTCTTGTATGTGCTGCTGATTTAAGTGCCATGAGAAAGGATTGCAGTTACCACGGCACTGGGAATGTTCTGGAAAATAGGGCTTAGGTATCACTATGAAAATATCTGAATGAATATTAAGTTTTTCTGGTGCAGCTTTCTTTCATTTTCAAGATTTGTTCATGTAGAGCATCCTCGAAATTAGCGCTCATCTGCCCTTTATACAAATGTATAGAATCTATTCACGGTCTAATTGTCAAACAAGTCGTACTCCATAGTTGCTCCCCAGCCAAGTTCCTTGCTTCTCTCTGCCACTTTGGTAAATTTCAGGAATGCATGCATTCATATGAACGTCATACACATTTTTTTTTTTAGTTTTGTTTTTTAGAAAAAAAAAAAAAAAGGAGCTACAACAAAGAAACCTATAAACCTGCCAACATGCCAGTAAAAACATTAAATGTCTGTCTCAAAATCAAGTGTTCAAAAATGACTTGCAAATATAAACCCCAAAACATACAAAACACGACTCTGAACTGATCCGAAACACTCCAACAACGGTTTACAAACTGAAACTGCGACAAGCACAAAAAAAAAGAAAAAAAAAAAAAAAAAAAAAGCCTTATATTTTTGTATATACATACACACTCCCAATTACCATCCCTGTTCTTTTAGCCCTCAATATTTTTTTTTTCCAGGTTGTAATTTACACGGAGCAAGACAAGAGAGTTATGGTGTCGGTTAATACAGTAGTATGCGTTTATATGAGAAGGAGCGACAGGCAGATGAACGGATCAGCAACAGGTGAAGAGGAGATGAAGAAGATCAGGACATGAGAGGAGAGGCGAGTTTACTGCAGGTGGGACAGGATATTAAAGTGGGAAAAACGAGAAAACACGTGTGCGGCGAGAGGGTTCGAGAGTCCAACATGGACAGAAGTGAAACAGTATGACAGACTCTACCACCCCACTCAGCCACAAAAAAGGGTTAAACTTAGCTCTCTTGCAGTAGAAATGGAAAGATAAGCAGTTAAATGTTCATATGTCTTGTTTTCTCTTTTTCTTGGTTTCTTGAAGATGCATTTTTCTTTTGTTTTAGTATGTTGTTTGGGGTCATCTTATACCAAGCCTCTTTGTGGCTTTGTCACTTTCGAGGGCTGGAAAAGAAAAGGAAATGTGGTTAGAAAAGCCAGAAGGCTCACTTCAAGTAAACACTGACACACATTTGAGGCCTCCATTTCCCCTTTTAAGACCGACAAAATTTACAACCTTTACCATGACTTTTTAAAGAACGGTGGATATATGTTTTTATTTTTTTTAGTTCCCAACTACATGAATATGTTAGGTAAATTACATGGCAGCCTTTTTCACTCTCTAATTTTTCCACATTCACTTACAAATACTATTAAAGACTGTAAATAATATGGATTTAAAATGGATTTTTTAGTCAATGTTAACAAAAAGTCATCCCAGTAACTAAACCCTTCACAAACATGGAGGTCAACTCCATTTTTAATACCACATTTACTCCAATAAAATCTGGGCACCAATTACAAGCCAGGTCTCTAATATAATAATCTGTTGGTGTAAAAGTCGACAAAAATAAGAGCCAGTCCAATCCGATACAGGCTGGGTAAAAAAACCAAAACAATCCTAACCGTCTTTCAACCAATTTAATTTCAAAACTTGCATAATTTTTAGCAATAAATCCAGCTATTCGCCATTTTGTGGTTGTAGATAATTTGTTTGAAGTAGTATTTTCTGATTTTAGTCACTGCAGTTGAGCGTCTTATTTTTAAATCTGTGAACCTGTAATTTGTAGAAACCTACAAACATCTCAAAAATGCAACGTTAACATAACATTACCCAGAGCAGCTTCAGTGGCAGCATGCTGCTCCTAATGTGTGTGTGCTATGTGCAAACAGTAATGCTGGTTATTGAGTGTATAGTTATTAAACTAGTAAATTGGATTGCTAAACTGCACAGACTGAATTTCCCTATGAAGATAATAAAGCCAGTTAACCTTTATGATAAAAGCCCTATTAAGCAATGAATGTTTGTTGAAGGTTTCCATCCACTGAAACACCAGAGGACTTTTGAAATAGCAAAGGAAGTTTTGAGTTTGTACAAATATACACTGCAGTACTTTAAACTCTGCAAACAGGGTAGGATTAAACAAGATTTTGTACCAAATTTGACCATTACTCCTTAATAAACCTGAGGAAATTTTAAATAAAGGCTCAAATCCAATACAGATCTAATGAGTTGTTTCTCCTCGGCTTCTAAAACAGAAACATGTTTTCTCTGGTTTTATGATTTTCTTTACAGACAAAATTTGAGGACACTAACTCACCCTGAGTGATATGCTTCAAATTTTCTGCTTAGCTCAAAAATGCAGATTTATGCATCAATATAGGGAACCACCCCTTTGTGCAAATAATGTATGTCTCCTAAAATAATGGAATGTATTTCATTGAAATAATAGATTTCAAAGCTCATCAGAATTTCACGTTTTATCAAAATATTATGCAGTGTTGGGTTGTATATCCAGATTTATTTTGAGCCTTAACCTTATTTTTAACGTTAAAAATTATGTCTTGTTCATCTTATTTTATCATCATCATTATTATTGTATCTTACAATTATAGCATTTCTGCAGTATTATAGTAATTAATGTTTTATGTGCAGTTTGTTTCTTTATTATGCATTTACAGTAGAAGTTAGTTTAAAGGTGCAGTGGAGGTTAACAACTGAATTAAGTGACCCAAATTATCCACTGTGATCATCTTCTACAATAAACCACATTCAAACGCCCCAGCAAAGCAAAGAGGATAAGAAAAACAGATATGATCACCGGGTCCTTCCTGTATTTTACTTTCAGTGCTTTACAACTGCCATCTTGTCTCCCCACTTGATAGCATAGCAGGGTTGAGATAACACAGTGAAACCAGCACTGGCATCTTCTCATATTAAATGTGAATGTAATAACATCTAACAACTACATTCAAGGGCCTCAAAAATAGATTTACATTCTTAATATCGTGATAAATGTGAAAGAGCTTCATAGAAAGGCTTTGAAGACTGACATAAATGGTCTGTGCTTCACTGACATCTAGTGGTCTCAATCCCAACAACTTCTCTTCAGAGATCTACTTAAAAAATAAATGTGACTTTGGATAAAACCAAGTAAATGACAAGCAGATATCAGTAAAGGGTTTAATTTTTTTTTTTTTGTCAGTTTAAGACCTGTTGTATGCTCAGTCAATACTTAATTATACAAGGCTCACAAAGGCATATTTTCACGGACCTGTGCGTCTCAGGAGCCCTGGTAGTTGTCTTGGAAACGAGCCGTTTCCTCAAAGATCAGTTCCTTCAGCTTCTCCTTGGGAAGGTCGTCCAGTTCCATGGAGAAAGTGAAGGGCTCCTCTGCTACCGGCTGCACACACAAACACACAGTTTTAACAAAGAATAGACCCAGTAACATAATTAGAGAAGAAAGCATTAGCGATAAAATCTGAAATGTGCAAATATTACTTTCAGAAAGGCTGAATGCATTTCTCTGGGACAATTTCACTCTGTTAAATCTGTTCAAGTCGGACCAATTTTAGATGGTGATTTTGTTTCTTTCTTTCAAAAAAGCTACAACTGAAAGCATACAAAAACCTCAAAATAAAGTGATACATGTTTGAATATAGAAATATGTTTTTTTTTGTTTTGCTCTGGGTAGATTTAGTTTTATTTGATTTAACTTTGCTAGTTTGTTCAAACTGTATCTTAAGCAGGATGTGTCTGATTATGTTGTTGTTCAGCATATTTTGGTGAAGAACTTCCATGTCAATAACATGCTCTGTGTGTATGTGCTTGAGATGTTACAGTCTGTGTTGTGTAGATCAACTGAAAAATTGTGTCCAAATTTGACTTATACAGAATCTTAAATCTATCTTTGACTGATCAAGGCCAATGAAGGAACTGAAAACTGCTGATTCTAGACAAAGGCCAAATAATCAATCTCAACCTGCTGCTGCTGATGTCTGAAAAGTGTCCAGAACTTAATTAGGATAGAAATACAGAAGCTTCATGTAGAAAAGTTATGACCTTCATTCCATTGACCGTGATTAAAAAACAGCATTGGGTTTTCTTATTGGTCCAGTTCATGTCATTCACTTCTCTATTTGCTTTTGGTTTGCTTCTACCATCTACCATCCAATAAAAGCACAAAAAACAAACAGGTAGGCGAACAAGATTGACAAGTGTAGTAATAGCATCTTTTGTCTTTTCATGTCTGTGCTTATATGAAGTAAAATGTCATTATGTTCTTTGCTCCCTCTCACACTGGAGAAAGCCACACTAATAGCATTCCAACAACTAAGAGGCTTTCAGGCGCAGAGCGATACAGGTCCTTGTCTAGAAACAACATGCCCACTGTTGGCTTAGCTGTAATGCTGTAAATATTTGCTGGCACAACAGTCATAAAGGCACGCCTTTACATTTAAACTTTATCCTTAAAACAAATCATTTTCTGTGCTTTACCTCATCCGTGGGGTCGTAGTACTGCTCCAGATAAGGATGAGCCAGAGCCTCCTCAACGGTGATACGTTTGATGGGGTTAAAGGTCAACATGCGGCCTAGCAGGTCCAGAGCTGTGCAAGATGAAATCAAAGCTCACATTAATTCAGTCACTAAGTTATCTATGAGTGTAAAGTAAAACATTTTGGAGACTAAATAGGCTATATTAGTCTTATTATTGGAAAAATGTCTAATTTCTCCCACCTTTTTTACAACATCATATTAACACAGACGTACCTTTTGAGTCTGCCTTGACAAATAGCTTTTCCCAGGGGATCTTGGGTTTTTCAGGCAAGGACTGCAGGTAATTCCGTGCCTTCATGTTGATGATGCAGTTCAGATCCTCTTGACACGGAGAACCAAGGACACCTGCACGGAAGAGACAATTATATTTCAAGAAGTGCAATCAAAATCAGTTTAGGTAAAGATGTAAAGTTTAAGACTTCAAGGGGCAATAACAGGTGCATATTTATATCAGGGTGTGAGGTCTCACCCAGTATGTGGTTGAGCTGGTCCAAGTAATGTTTCCCAGGGAAGATGGGCTTGTTGGACAACATCTCAGCCAGGATACAGCCCACTGACCAGATATCAATGGACTTCGAGTAACCCTGTGACACACACACACACATAAAGCCGTTGAACAAACGGACATATCTACTCACTCAAATTCAACATCAACGCGTACATTTTCCTACCTTTGAGTTGAGCATGATTTCTGGAGCCCTGTACCAACGTGTAGCCACGTATTCAGTCAGGAAACCTGTGTGGTCGTGCTCGGGGTCAGCTATCCGTGCCAGGCCGAAGTCACAGATCTGAGGAAGACACAGAAGGTCAGAGACGTCAGCCTGTCCACTGGTCACACTTTTTTGCCTCTTCTTGGGGTCCGTCCAAAATCCCATGCTATGGGCTACATACACAAAATTTACCTTCATGTCATGCGTGTTTTTGTGTAAACACCAGAGTGCATCTTTCTGGAGGCACTGCGCAGTGTATGAATACATAGCACTTCCTAAAACCTTCGTTGTCAGCTGGGGGCACGTAACCTAGGTAACCTGTCACCTCTATCACTGAGTGTAATTTTCCTGAGTACCAGTTACTGGGCTGTCATTGCATTGTGGGATATTTATGCTGGTGTCTGCTTGCATACTGTACTTTTTACATGAAAATAATACGTAATTCACATGCTATTTATGTCTACCAGTGTACACTATTATCATTTCAAACATGCTACATAATCTCACACACTGTTTTACTAATTTACACATTAGTACGAAATTTCAAAGACTGCTTCATTTCACAATAATATCTAGTATTTTTTTTAAATTTTTTTTAAAGGAATTAGTACATCATCTTACGTACCTGGTTGCAACTTGCAGTTTGAAAGCCAACATGTTTTTCTGGCTATTTACACATACATACACACCTGAAAATTCATCATATTAGCTGACTAAGCTACTAGGAGTGTCAAGATGTGGCTCCATTCCATATTAATTAAAAACTTTTTACTGTAAATTTTGCACTATGGACTGCAATGGATATAGGTTTAAAAGGGTCAAAGTTGAAGGTGCACTGTTATGATGAAATATTGTATCCTACATGTTATGTTATGGTAACTACTGAACATACTAAAAAGAAAAACTAAAAAGCTGCCTCTGTCAAATATGAAATTTAAATTACATGAGTAACGTTTTCAATATCATGTGTAATAAACTTCTGGGGTTTTTTTTCTTTCTAATTTTTAAATTAATGGTTCCAATTAACATAACATAACAAAGATGAGAAAGATTTGTACAAAAAGGATAGGTATGATTTTTGCCCTGGAATGGAATGTCATAGAGCCACCGCAACATGTGCTGCCTTTGTTCTTTCCTCTGACCACATGATCAGCTAATCCAGGGATTGATCATTGGCTGCCCAGAGTTCACAAGTGTGTTCTAAGGCAAAGAGCAAACAGGACCCCGAGGGATTTTTCCACCGGAAAGTCACCGGCAGTGACGGCCCACAGGTGTCTAGAACTGCAAATATTTCACATACATCCTTCAGTTTGTATCTGAATTGCATAGATTCCCATGCCAAAAGGCCTCAGAAATATCAATTCCTGTTTACACAATGTAAATATTTTTCTTGCCATCTTTAACTGCTGGTTAATATGCTCTGGACTTTAAGTTTGATGTATTCTGTTATATGCGTGTAAATGTCTGTCATATAAAAAGTGTCAGTTTAGCTTCTGCCTTGACAAGTAATGAAAAGCCTGGGTCAATCCATCACCCATATCCAACATTCCTAAGATTCTTTCTCCATCTTGTTGGGAGTTAGTGTAACATACTATTAATACCACCATTTAATAGACACTACGTTCTACTTATAAGTGCTTTCTGTTAACTTGAAAAAAGCATTTTACATTGATGTGCAGTGTAACTATAAACAAATAACATTGTTTCAACTGGTGCTGCACAAAACTGTTGCTGCCACATATCCAAATGTAATACACCGGTTGCAAAAAACAAAAAAAAACAAAACAACAAAACAAACCCAAAAAAAAGCAGACACTCTTGCTTAACTCTCCTCAGCACCAGAGGTAAATGTTCAGATGGGCACCCACCTTGAGGTCACAGGTGGTGTTGATGAGCAGGTTGGAGGGCTTGAGGTCACGGTGCAACACGTTGGCTGAGTGAATGTACTTGAGGCCTCTCAGGATCTGGTAGAGGAAGTAGCACACATGGTCGTTGCTCAGTCTCTGGCTCTTCAGCAGCTTGTACAAGTCCGTCTCCATCAGAGTCTGCACGATGTAGCTGGAAGGGCACTTGGGTCAAGGATGACAGAAGCAGATATCGTATCCAGTGTCACTGGGAGAAACTGAAAGCCTGTTCTGAGAGGGTTCTCATCAGAGCTGCTGAATCATACTTCCTAATGTGCTTAAAACCAGTTTAAAAGGAGCACCATTCATTGTGTTCTATAAACAAATGAGACTGTGTCAGCTATTGTACAAATTGTACATATAAATACTGTCTCAGAGGCAGCAAACAGACGTTCTATCAGAATTCTTATATTACGAAACAAACCACAGGGAACCTTATAGGCACTGGCTAATGTACACTTCTCATAAGACATATTAACCATTTGTTTTATATAAACTCAAAGTGCATAACATGAAGGCAGTACCTAACTTCTGCACTGGCAAGAATAATAGAAATGTCATTTAGTACAAGTGCAACACTATTCATGTATACATTTCTTCTGATGCCATTTAAATTATATATGAAAACTGCGAGCTATGATGACAAATAATCTTGCACATTTGTGCAGATAATTTATCCTTATGATGGACTTTCTTGTAGCACCACCAATACTTTGAAATGTAATGAAATTTCTATAAAGGTATATATAAAGCTTCTATAATGAATGAATTGGCAGGAAATTTGGTTGAAATTAAGGGCAGGGAGATATGGTTAAAAAAAAAAAAGTTATCACGTTCAATAACACCTGCACGTTACTCAATATCAATAATTGAAAAAGTCAAGTTTAAAAGGAAGATTTATGATCAAATGGATCTTCTTTGACGTCAGACCTTGACAAGCACCTGTCAAACAACAATGAAAAATATGTATTGCAATAATAATAATGTTTACGTAAAAATGGACTTCCTTGCTCTAGTATGGATTACCATGATCTCCTAAGGATGACCTGTAGTCAATTAAGTGAGCAATTTTTCAGTTTATCAAGATGTTAAGAACTCTAGCTGCTAAACATCAACATATTAACCCACAAACTGACCACTGCTCTTACTGTCCCTGAAATAAATAGAAGACGCTATCACAGTAATAAAAACAAACTTCTGTATGTAAACAGATAAAAGCACAGGGACATCATACATTCCCTTTGCATTTTTCAGTGGACAAAGCAGCTTTTCACAGAAACACTGGGCAGGGCAGCAGTCACCAACAGCAACTGAGTGATCGGCTGCGTCTATAGTCCACTGCTACAGTGGTGCCCTGTGCCCCAGTGTTTCCGAGAAACACAGGACAGACCTGAATAACTGGGCCGAATGGGGAACAAGTGGAAAAATCAAAATTAGTCAAATACCTTAAATTGCCCTCTTTTTTTGGAATGTGAAAAAAAATAAACCTCAGAGTGCAGCTGATGACAATCCCACTGAACAAACCAAACATGATTTGCCACTAGTTAATTAAATGAATTGAAGCTGCATCTCATGCAAATAAGTTTAAAGTTTATACATATTCCTAAATTTAGCTTTCAAGACTTTGTTCCATGCCGTGTGCCATGTGTAAAGGGCTTTGTCAACTTAACTGCAGGTTTTCCCCTCATTTCAAAGTTTTCCAATGAGCTTGACAAGAAATAAAAAGCTAAATCTTCTAACAGAGTCTTTCAAATGAGTATTTCTAAACTTAAATAATAGTAAAAACATACATAGATCTCCATCATATTAAGTGCAGTGACATACATTAATGATTTCCTCTCTGGGCGCTGCCCTGCCCTCAAGATGTATGAAACTCAACCTGATAGCGCTGTTTTAGTGTTGATGTCAGAAATGAAAACATAACTATAAGAGGCATTAGAATGAAGAGCATGCAGACAAGTGCAGTCCCTTCTTATAAAACACTTAAGGATACACATCTCTCATGTTGTCAATGTGCCGTGCCCTGAGAATGTCGTTAATGCCGATGATATTCTCATGGTGGAAACGCAGCAGGATCTTGATTTCCCTCAGTGTGCGCTGGCAGTACGTCTGGTGCTCAAAGGGGCTGATTTTTTTGATGGCTACACGCTGGTTTGTTAAGTTGTCCAGCGCCGAGCTGAATAGGGTGAATGAGGAAAGAAGCACAAAACAGGGCTCAGATTACATACCGCACAATTCATACACAACGGTGATATCAGAAACTGAGCTGACATAAGCTCACAGGGCGTTGCAGACTGTATCTGCTGCCAAGATGCACACATGAACATGTTTTTGCTGTGGAGAAGCACAGATAAGGGCTCGAGGACAGGTGCAGTAACAGAGTACTCCAAGTGTAGAGAAGATGTAGAATGTATGTGTTTCCTATGAACCGTCTTTGCTTACTGTTAAACTCTTGTGGCTGAGATTTTTCAGAAACCTGTCAAACCTCAGTGGGTAAAAGGGGGGGGGGGATAAACATGCTTACTCTAATCACATTAGTACACATTATGTTTACTTGAATTATGATCCCCAGCTCTTAAGTTAAATATGTGATTGAACTGGTTTTCCTTCACTGTACCAACCAGTGGGTGGTAACACTATTTGTAAACACCAATTGCTGCAACAGTCCAATCACATGGCCATGATGACACAAAAACAAAATAGCACTATGCTCTCATACTTCTGTTCAGAGAGGACAGTGAACTACACGGGCAAAAATGGATGTGTGGGATCATCCACTTCCCACATACACAGATTTGATCCGTTCACACCTCAATCACGGTAGACTTGGCATTGATATCAAGTGCACTAGTGTTGCTTAACATGTCCACACAAGACTGTTGATGACATACAGAGATAACACAAGGCCTCTACCACTGACAAATCCCGCTTGCATCCTCTGCAGCAACATTTGCTGCAGGCAGCTATTTGTCTCCGTTAGAATGTGATGAATGAAAGACTGATGCAGGATGTTTTATAACCGATTCTACTGATTACTTAGTTAGCTATTTGCGGTAAACTGCTGCCTGCAAAAGATTTCTCTCCGGATAGCAAACTACGTCCTGCGCAATCACCTCCCGATCTTGTTTCCTGTAAAGCTCATAGCCACGCCTGTAGCTTGTCAGCTAACCTGCTAACCACAATCTGATGTACCTTAGCTTCAATAATGTCTAAATATTAAAAACTTCTCAAAAAACGGACACTGTCGCTGGTTTCGCAGCCAACCCGTGTTGAATTCAACAGATTAGCTAGCTAACGTTCGCTTTAACAGCTTATGTTAGCTAGCATTTTCATTTACGGTAACAAAACAGAGACGAGATGCACAACTCACCAAACCATTCCGTACGCCCCCTCTCCGATATAAGACAGGTTTGTGTAACGGGGCCCCACGTCAAAAATCTGGCCCTTTACAGACTCGGACCCGCACTTAGGTCCTGTAGCTCCGGGCGCTCCATCATGCGCAACAGTGCCAGCCGCCTCAGCAGCAGCAGCGCTGTCGGAGCCTGCGGCCCCGACCGCTGCAGTGCTGCTCGTATCCGCCATTCTTCCTCTCCGAAGCGCTCCTGTTCTGTCACTTTGCTCCGCCGAAGGACCTCCGTCGCTCTCAACACAGTGTACCGTTTGTCCGAGGCTTCTACTGAGCTGATTGTTAGGTTGTCGGAGCAGAGTCCAGGCCCTCCGTCTCTACTACAGGAGAATAAAGTGGATTTCGTGCGCGAGCGCGGATTTGGTCTCAGCACCGAGCGTAAATGCGCGTGCCAAACTACGGTACCAGAAATGTGTTAGATAATATCACGAGGCCGACTTGTTCGGGCGGAGTTACCTCGTTGGGCGGCAGTTTAAACAATCGGCACCGCCTCTTTGGCTTCACTGTTGTACCGAAACAAGCGAAATCTGTAAAATAAACATGCAGGGGCCATGAGTGGGCGTGCCGAAGTATGTGCCATGTTGCCTGAAAAAATACTCCACAAAAACATAATTCTAACGATTTTCGGTCGTTATCCACTCCCATTTTGACATATAGTCTTCACCTGGTGGTAACATCTTATTTCAGAGTAATGTCAGAACATCTGCTGCAGGTGAGATGAATCTACACGTGCACGGACTTTACTGTAAATCACGATCCACGAAAAAACAGATGCACGCACACACACATTGACCATGATGCTGTCGAGACTCATGGAAACATCACAGGAAACTACATATGCGTGTGTTTTTTGTCTAGTCGTTTTTTAAGTATTCATTTAGCCATAAATTATCTTACAGTCAAATTAATATTGATAAAGAAGGCAATAATTTGTTTAATGGCAATACGTTTATCTAAAAAACGTAACCCGTCTTATTTTGTCATAACAACCATGCTCTTAAAATTGCGTTATTATTTATTTGAAACGATCTTATTTTCAATTTAGGACATCTTTGGCCTTCTTCCTCCACCTCATTAGATACATTTGCAAATATCTTAATTAAAGTAAAAATATCAACTTTTTAAAATTTTATATTGACACCTCAAAACAAAAATACAACAGATATACAGTACATTGGACGTTAAATTGGATAGAAAATTCACCCGTAGTAATGCCTACATGACCAATTACCTATTATTTATTTATCTATCTATTTTTCTTAATTATCAGAGTTTGCATGAATCTGAGCACCATGGAAACCAGTGTAGCCACACCCCTCTACGTAAACGTCACTACGCTGGGTGCGCCGCACTTCCTAGTTACTTAATGCTGCGTGTTGTGGTTGTTTCTGAATCACGTTATTGATTTATTACAGTCCAGGAATGGTACATTTCATACTGCGACGAAACTGGATTGGACACATTCGTCTGGCACTCACTTTTTTTGGACTCCCGTTTCCTGTGTGCGTCTACGGAGTTAGGTATAGACAGTATATCAGATTGAATTAAATGGTTTTACGTGGTTATAGTATTTTGACTTTGTTGAAACGTTGCAATAGAGGGTAGAGATGTATGTGTTGCAGCGGCTATGGCTTTCAAAGTACTTGATAATTCACATCGACCAGAGCTTTACTGATATGACTTACATGCAACAATCTGCTAGTTTCTATATATCATATTGATCTGAAAGAACAAACAAAAGATAAAAGCTTTACGACTTAGCTGAACATTTTTATTGTGTTACATATTAAGTATAAGCAGCTGTAGAAAACATTTTAAAACCTAGATAAAATAGCAGTGACTATCAGGATGTGGAAATGTTGTGTTTCCACTTCATTAGTTGTTAAGGGTTCCTATAGGTCTGTGTATGTCTGTGTCTCTTGTGTTGATTTTGTACATTTTTCTTTTGTGTACAGATGGGGTGTGCCAGTAAGAATCAGGCTGCTGCAGGAGAGGCAACTGCAAGCTATATTTATGGGATGTCTCATGTTTCTTTCTCTGTAGGCCAGCCATCTCCTGCTCACCTGCCAGTCCTTTCAGAACCAGTCAAACCCTCAGATACATCACCACCAGTTACTGTAACCCGAGGTTTCAAACCATGCCATCCTCAGCAGCACCTCATGTCAAATCCAGATCTCCACTGTATGGGGCATCTAAAGTGAAGCGCTTCCCTGTCCCTGATGACAAAGTGATGTGGAATCAGACGTGGCCTCAGTACAGTCCAGTCAGCTACACAGACCCTGCTGTAGCAAAGAAACCACAATGGGCTGATCCTGATATTGGGTGAAAAACTATTTAAACTGTGTAAAGAATAGTTTGACAAATTTGGTTTGTATGTGTAATTTCCTTAACTCAAAGGGAGAGTTAATTGTAAAATGTATGTTAAATGAATGAGTGCTTTACCTTATCTATGGAGTCACTTATGTTTGCTTGTGTTTCAGTTCCTTCTCACCAAAGTTCAACAGTATTGATGGTGGTGTTGACCGGACAAGCTTCGAAGGGATTTACAAAGTAGAAAAAGGAAAACCGCTGTAAGTCGTAGTGCAGCGACATCCAACATTTAAAAGGATAGCTTGGGATTTTTGACATGAATCTGTATTTCATCCCTGTCATCAGTGTAGTACATCCACACTGACTTACCCCCGACAGT
>JAPSES010000069.1:3096757-3107286 GCA_029822895.1 Maxillicosta whitleyi | reverse complement strand
GTCAGTGTGGATGTACTACACTGATGACAGGGATGAAATACAGATTCATGTCAAAAATCCCAAACTATCCCTTTAACACATATGAAATTGGAAGACTTTAATTGAGATTATTTTTACTTTTCAAACTATCTTTTGTATAAAAGTATAGTATTCTCACTTTAAAAATACTACAACAACACTCTTGTTGAATATTTAATGTCTTAGAGCTTGCTAGATACATTATTTCCTGCACAGAGCTGCTGAATGGGAGCGTCATTACTTGGGTTTCTAGTGTTATGTAATATTTTTTACACTATTATATTATATTCAGTTAAATATTAATCTCAAAGCCATTGATTACAAATTTTGAATACTAATACACAAATATGTTAGGGTGTCTCTCCATGGATGTCTTCGGTTAAATTAATGTACGTTGCATCATATCTGTGCTCACTCATGTCATTTTCATTTGCACTTTCACTTTCCCAGAAATGTTTTTGATTGTTCACCCTCTCTGCTTTTTTACGCAGAAACCCTTGTGGACGCACTGGGTTGACTGACAGAGGTTTGCTTGGACGATGGGGGCCTAATCATGCAGCAGATCCCATTGTCACCAGGTAGCTTTTTTTCCCCAGACACCTGCTCACCACATTTTATTACTTGAATTGAATCTGTTAATAAATAGGGCAGATTTGTTTTGCATGATTGTTTGATGATGTGGCTCATTGTCGGGTAGATGGAAATTTGATGCAAAAGGTGGAAAGATACTTCACTCAGTCTCCAAACGGCCCATCCTGCAGTTCGTGGCCATTAAGAGGAAGGACTGTGGAGAGTGGGCCATTCCTGGGGTTTGTGACTTTTTCATTTCTTTTCTCAACTGCTTTCCTAAAGTGTTGTTATATCTTGTTTTTTATCTTAATTAGTGAGCTGTTGTCTTTTTCATAGGGCATGGTAGATCCAGGGGAGCAGGTTTCTCTCACACTGCAGCGGGAATTCTCAGAAGAAGCTTTGAATTCACTGATGGTTCCAGCATCGGAGAGAGCAAAAATTCATGAGCGTATCACAAAACTCTTCAAATCACCAGGATTTCAGGTCAGCAAGGAACACACTTAAGAAAAACTAAAACTTCGAGTAGAACTGTGTGAGTGGTGAAATATTTCTTTCTTTTCTTTTTTTTTGTTCAGGTTTATAAAGGCTATGTGGATGATCCACGAAATACAGACAACGCATGGATGGAGACTGTTGCTATCAACTTCCACGATGAGTCAGGTAGCTATAATTTAGATTATTCATCTAAATCATCACTATTTAGATGGACTTCAAATCCAAAATACTTTCTAAAAGGTTTTTTTGTTTATTATAAAACATTTCCATCAAATTAAAGATAATTTTAGAATGCAGTTCTCATTCATTTTCTCTAAGGGAGAACAAACAACAAAACTAGAGATATGAGATGCTGCAGTGAGACATATCTTTCCTTCCTGTAGGCAACAGTGTGAGCGAGCTGCCATTGCAAGCTGGTGATGACGCAGGACAAGTCAAATGGGTTGACGTTGACTCGTCCTTCTCCCTCTACGCGAGTCATTCCTCTTTCTTAGAGCTGGTTGCCAAAGAGAGAAAAGCCCACTGGTAACCTGGGAGCGGACTCTACTGTGACATTATAATGAAGAAAACATGCAAGCACTTGTACTCTTTGTGCACTGAAAGAAATTCTGAATTTAGGATGCATGAAAATATTGCCTCACTTATTTTCAGCATAAGATCAAGTTATTACAGTGTACGCCTTAATTGCACCTCATTATTTTGCTATACCTGTTTATGTCCACTGTGCATTACACAGAAACATTATGACTGCACTATCAGAGTAGTGTAGAAGATATAGTAAAATTAATTATATTATCAGTTTGAAAGCTTGGCTGTAATAAGAAGGCTCACTGTGAAAATATGAAGTTTTACAAGAATGTTAAAGCTGCTGTTTGGAGGAAAAATAGAGGACATGCACTATACATATTCATCATAACCTGTATGTAAAGATAGACAGAGTGGCAGCTGCAAACTAAAATCTCTCTCGCTCCCCTTGGTGACTTCATTATAGATCATAGATCAAGTTCCTTCTGTGTTATTATTCAGTGGATCCGAACTAAAAATTCAAAGTACATTTCCAATCTAAATTTCTTAAAGTTTCCTATGTTTCTCAACAGATTTTCTGAGAATGGCTTGTATACAAAGTGAATAACAGCCACAATTCCGAGTCATGAATCTGAGCAGGCAGACATCACTTTCCTGCATCTCTATTGCATCTCTATTGCTCCAAACCGTGTAACACAAGTAACTTGTCAGTTCCTGTGGTTCTGGAATTTTGGCTTTTTCCACAGTGAGAGGAAAGAGGATTGCAGCATCACCGTTATATACAGTCTATGGTATCCATAATGAAGCCTGAATTTAATACTTGGAAGAAAAATGCAAGATGGTGCTCAGTGGCATGACTGACCACTTTTTTCTGTTGTAAAAAATTATGCTAATTTATTCATGGCACTAACTGAGCGTGATCATGTAAGAACAAACACAATGAGCTGTTCAGCATAACATGTACAACATTAAATTGAAATAAAGTGTGATAAGAGGAGCAATCAAAATGTAATTGAGTGGACTGACTTTGATCTTTACATCTGAATAGATTGTGAAGAGGCAGTGGACAGACAGCCTGAAGCTGGAGGGACACATGTTTTCAAGTGATAACAGTGAACGCAAAGGCCATTTCACACCCAGCGGCTTGTCTATGCAAGCTCACACTTCCTTATGTGTCATCTTGCTGTTATGTATACTTTTTTTTTTTTTTTTTTACAGGGGGAAAGATTGAGAGTTGCTGAGAAGTTGATATAAACACATTGAAGTCATATGCACAGAAAATGGGGTTTTGAAAAAACATGCTGTTTGTTAGAAATGGCAAATTCATTTTATAAAGGTAGGGAGGATGGATTTTCATGAAGGTAGAAAATAGAAATAAGTGGGTTTACCCAAGAAAAAATTCATTAAATTAAATACATGTAGCTGTTTGAGTAGGTTACATTTTAGAAACTCCTTTTTGTTTTAGCCACAGTATTTGTACTGTGTGTATGCTATGATAGTGATTTATGTTAATATGCCTGCAGCTTTGCAATGATATGTACTGTAAATGCACATTAAAGCATATTTTATATTTGTGTTCTTCAGCTTTAGTACATTCAGTGAACCCATTGCACTTAACAGTTTCCACATTTACTGTACAGTGGGAGCACTAATATTATTTACTGTTGTAGAGGGAAAGTATCTTCCATCTGGAGCTTTACATTTATACAGTTCAAACCACTGACTTTAACAGTGTGGTTCTTGCTTGTGGTTATTATATGATTGAAAATAAGCCAAAAAATTATTTTTGTGCCTATAAGGAATGAAAAATGGTCCTTTTTTTAAAAATGATTTCATTGATTTTACTCATACAACTAATTTTGGAAGTGAAAAACATTAACGAAACTTCAACTGATGAATTCCTAAATGCCTGAAAATAAAATTATTAACTAATTACGAATAAGGGTAGTTTATTTTGTAATTCATTTGACACACTTTCTATTTTAAATTCTGACTCAAGATAACCTGCATTTTGTCATCACTGTCAACTCGGTGTCTTGATTCACCCTTGATGGTTGTATTTGCAATCTACTATCTCCAAATGAGAGTGCAGAGTTTGTACGCTATGAAACATATGTTTTCCCTTTTTTTAATGTTTGTTCCATATTATATAAGGTTCACCCACCTCTAAATTATGTAACTGGATAAAACAAGGTGCAGAACAACTTCAGTACTGTAACCTGTAGTGTGAGATGGTGATCAGACAGTTTCAAACATGTAGGTTTAATACCCAATTTTCATAAATAGTTTATGAGTATTTTATGATACAGTATGGTGAATGAAGAAAATGTATCTAGAGTGTGTCTTTTTGGTTAACTTTGGTTATATCTGGTTAGTTTTATTGGTTTGTTGTCCTCTAAGTGCTTATCTGTCTGTCTTATGAGAGTCTTTGTATCAAAGCTGCATCCTTAGAATTGTGTAAATTCATGATAAAAGTAAATGTATACATAAATATATACTTATAGTATGACTGTAGTTCACAATGATTTTATCAGCAACAATATGGAAATTAAAGTCCAAGGAATAAAATAGGATCCTCTTGGTTTTTCAGGTCTGTCACAGGGTTTTAAAGAAAAATCTCGGTTACAGTCACAAAGAGTTTGTGATAAGAAGGCAAATAGAACAAACTAGAAGGAAAAAGTCGTGATTTATGATCCTACAATTTTCACTTTTTTTTTTTTTTTGTCTTGAATTGATGTGTCTATGTGGACCAGCCCAGATGAACTCCATTACCCAGAGGCCTCTATGATATAAATCCAGACTTGCTGACTACGTGGCCGAGCTACGTCTTTTTAGCGGACCGGGGTGATTCAAACGAGGCACACCGGCTTTGTCCAGAATCGTCTTGCACTTCAGATGTTTGAGCAGATCCTGTCGAAAGATTGATATCGTCATTATCCAACAATGTCTGGGAAAATCAAGAGCCGAAATGCTGCAAACGCAGACTCGATATCCGGCGGAGTGTCCTGTGATGAGCGCATCTTGCGGGATTGTCACCAACTGTACACGGATCCTCAGAGTGGTGAGTAGGCTGTCACACAACCCAGAGCACCGAGAGCCTCCCTGCAAACTTATCCAACACACTCTTGTTTCACTATAAAACAAGCTATCTCATGAATACCTCGCCGTTGTTCAACTAGCTAACTTGTTAGCTTTGATGCAAGCTGGCTAACCGTTAGCTAGCAGGTTAACCTAGTAAACATCCCCTATTAAAGCTTTAGCAGCTTTGCTAAGTTGCCTACAGCTGAGTCAGACAACTTCACCTTATGTTGCAAGATTTTTTGGGATGGTAGTACTTAATTGTAGTGGGTTAATTTAGATTATTATAGATATAGATTAAGTTACATTTCAGAAATACGTTAAAGGGATGGTGCATTTCAGAGTTTTAAATGTTATCTAAGCCTTGACAAATAGTCAAAATAAAAATAACTCAATGCAGTGTCACTTAATTTCACTGGACTATCTAATCTGCAGAACTCTCCACAACAAACTATAGGTTTATTTAGAAATATTGCTCTAAACTACTTTCTCTGTGTTGTACAGGACTGGTTACAGTGGCAGAATCTGTCGGTGTGAAGTTACTGGCACCCAGGAAGAAGATTACTGTGATGCTGATGGGAAATCACTCTGCAGGGAAAAGCTCCTTCATTAACTGGTAAATACTCATTTCAAAAACATCTCCAAATGGAGAGTATGTCTGTCCATTCAAGACTCCCCCTCTGCCTTCTTTGCTGGAACTGCTCCACAATGTAATGGCTTCATCCTTAACACATGCACAATCTTTCCGCCACATTTAATGAAAATATGTGCCGTGGGAGTTGCACAATTCCCTCCCATTGGCAAGATAAAGTGTAATGGACCTAAACAGTTGGGTTTAACCCATCCAGCTTAATTCATCTGTAACATTCAGTTACACCTTGGCATAGTTTGATGTTCCACTAAATACAATCAATAATGTGTCCAATAAAGCTGACTGAGAATGAGGTTGTGATGGCCAAAAAAATATAGTTAATAGATTTTCACTGAATAGTTTAGCTTTAAATCATTAGTTAAAACTGAATAGCTATAGTGCCTGACAATATGTCCTTTTTTTTTCATTGTTATTTTTTGACAGGTATGTGGAAGAGCACATCCAGCGTACTGGAGTGGCCATTGAGACCCAAGGCTTTAATTTTGTCACAAGTGGTCGGAAGAGAGAATCTCTCACAGTAAGTGCCGAATGACATTATTTTTTGTGTACTGGGTGTATGCTTAAATATAAATCCAGTTTGTTTAATTTGCCTAGTAAGTATAGAGAGGGTCACACCGCATTTACAATCTGTTTGATCTTATTGTGGTTTTTTTGTTTGTTTGTTTAGGGGAATGCTACGCTTCATCTATATCCACATTTCAAGCCTCTGCAAGAGTTTAAAGGTGAGACCAATTGCCCCATGAGCACACCATGCATTTCCTTTAACTATCGAGTAGTGTGGCAGAACCCTCACAGTTTATTGGTTATTATATGAAAACATGGCAGAGTACAACCTTAAGGCTTACAGTGAGACAAATTAAGTTCATGCAGTGTCTCGTGAAAAACAATGTGCCATACAAAAGGTATTTAGGTCATAGTGCTGCAGTACTGTCAGACTAGAGTTGATTTATGTTCTAGGCGGTTCAGAAAATTTTCTCAATTTAATTATTGTTTTTAAAGAAACATAGTTTATTCACACCTAATTGGCTTTTTTCACCATGTTTCTATGATAACGCTTAATTCATCCCCAGGTGTTTCGGAGTACTTGAGCACAGAGATCTGTACATCGCGGCAAAAACGCTTCAGCCTGGTGACATTTGTGGATTCACCAGGGTTGGTGGACGGTGACATGAAGTATCCATTTGATGTGGACGAAGTTATTCTGTGGCTGGGTGAGGGGACACTTCATGACTTGCTATACTGTTACTGTGGGTCATTGTATCCAATGGTGCAACGCCATTATTTTAAATTATATTCTTTTAAGAGTACACATTGAGATAGTGCCTTCAAATTTGAACTTTTGATCCAAAAATTCAGCTTAAAGTAAAATGGAGCCTTTTCTATGTTAATGCTAGCTTAAAAGGTTTGACCTAACAGTCAACTCTGAGCATTACTTTTGTGGTTGAATTCTCATAATATCATACAAAATTAAATGCCTACATATATCCAATATCATAACTACAGTTTTTTTTTACTGCTATATTCGCCACAGATGGTGGCAGTAAATGTATAAGTAATTAACAGTGTTACATGTGTGTGTTACTAACCCTAACCCAAAAGGTGGCTTTTCAAATTTTGTATGAGAAAGGAAGTGCACACAATATTAATGATACATGTTTTGTACTTTGACCACAGTGAATGTAAATTCCATTTTATTAGTTTACTACAAATACAGTTAAAGATAACTGTATGTAACTTATCTTCAGATTGCTCCACTTCCCATAACTTTAATTGCAACTTTACAAATTGTTGGCAATCCATGTCATCCAGTAAGATTCTAATAGACCAAGACTTGTGACCCTAAATTTGATATTAAATTCATAATGTTTAAATCTTTAAGAACGACAAAATATAGAGACATTTTACATGCAGATCAGTTAATTTTTTTTAACATGGTATACATAGTATCTTTTGTGATGGATCTGTTGAAAATAATGATATTTTTACTGTGATTCTCAGGTGATCTCTGTGACCTGATCCTGGTTTTCTTCGACCCCATGGGTCAGGCTCTTTGCAAGCGAACCCTCAACATTGTGGAGAGCCTGAATGAGAAACATGGGGACAGGCTTCGTTTTTACCTGAGCAAAGCTGACGAGGCCGGAGGAGAATCTGACAGACAAGTATGCACAGAAACAACTCTGTTTAATATGTGGATGATTGTTTTTAAAAATGAGAAGTTCTTATTACAAAGTCTCAAAGTGCACTAAAAATTGTACCAATCAGCAGGGTGGGACAAAGTTAAGTTCGACTTATGAAAAGCTACAAAACATACTCTGATTTGAAAGTTTCTGAAAGTAGGAATATGTCCTTTTTTTAATGTGAAAGTTTGTAGACGCATTGAAACTGTGTCATATGTCTCATCGATTTCAGCTATGTAGATGTACAGATATGCAAGCAAAGCAACATTCACATCCATAAAGTGCAGCTGTATGAACAAAACATAGGTCCTTAATGTTGTGAAGCTGTGTCACAAAATTGTCAACATGAATCTGAGTAACCGCCACACTCTGCACAGGGTGTGGACCCTGAAGAAAGCAGAGCAGATCCTAGCTGACCCTCAACATCTGCTCAAATCTGAGTTTAAGCTGCTTGTGTCAGGAAGAAGGTTTAGTCTGTCTAAATGTAGGACAAACACACATAAAAACTCCTTTGTCCTCATGGCCACTGTTATTTTAAATGGCACTCAATATTTGAATTACTGTATTTATGACTTGTCTGAACTGTATTTTTACAAATTGTTGTTTTGTGTGGTATCTTTTGTCAATGTTTTAACCCTGAAGTGCAGATAATTGTCCCTTTGGGATAATAAAGATTCTTGGTTTTTGATTCTTACACATAAATCTGAATTTCTTTGCAGAGAGTAATGATGCAGATTGTCCAGGAGCTCTGCAAGCGACCGGGACTGAATAAATGTGGTTTTGACATGCCCACTATCTACATTCCAAACCCCAGTAAGGTCAGTGTTGCATCTTCAATGAACTGCAAAATGGCGCTTGTGTTTAAAGCTTGCGCAGCACCAGCTTTTATTTGCATACCACTTAAGCAGGTCTTGTAACATAAAGCCACGGTGTTTCTTTCGCAGCCCAGTCGTTGTGTTAACCAGATTGAGGAAGTGTGTCGCACAATTGAGAAAACAATCAACCAAACAGTCCAGAATACACTCAACTCCTTGGAGAAGGACTGTGAACTCATCAGTGAGGCCATCACCAACACACTCAGTAATGACAGGTATATCGCACTAACATTCAGATTATCACTTTATTTTTTTCAGTTCTGCACATTTGTAATCACTTGATTCCACTAGAGATGACTGTATGAAACAACAGTAACGGCTGCTCCACACAAAGCTTATAATTTCATCAGATGCACCACAGAGTATTTTAGAACCATGTGTTGAGTTGCCTAGTAACAGATCAAGACAGATAGTGTCAAGACACGGCTATGGTGTATATTATACTGTCAATTTTCCAAATAAAATACCCTGTGTGGAGTCATGTAAAACATTACTACTTCAAGGTGAATAGACATTAAATTATAGGTGTTAGTGTATTTTTAACAATTACAACAATACCACATAGTGTTTTGACCTATGACTGATAACTAAACAGCAGTAATAGAGAAACCATTTAACTATGTAGCTTATTTATTTATGGTAAATGCATCAAAATCTAGGAAAAACTGCTAAATTAAGATTCCAACAAAACATTGACAGGGTTTAGGATTTCTGTGAAAACATGCAAAGGTTTTAGGGAAATTATGTTATTCCTGTATGTTTGAAGCAATGTGAGCTAAATGACTGTCACTACATTTTAAAAACAGATTTGCTAGTTCTTTCCAACTGTTTTGACACTAAACTACCCTACCTGACCCTGTGCAAAAGCCCTTAAAAAAAACAAACTACTATCTCCAGTCGGCAGTTGCACCTATTGTATTTTATCCCTGTATATTTCCTGTACACCTTGTTTCTGCAGGTGCTATATGCTATGTTTATGTACTCTATTGTAAGTCGCTTTGGATAAAAGTGTCTGCTAAATGTAATGTAATGTAAACTAGTCCAGATTTTATCCACTTATGGTAGTTTGACCAGGGGGAGGCGCTGCTGGAAATGAAGAGCAGGTGGTAGAAGAGAGACTTTTCTTCTTGTGAAATGTTTTGCCCATGTTACTGATGATGATAAATGTAACCATAGTGAACAATTGCCTCTATCATTCTGGTCAGACCAGAAACCCAGTGTCATGGGTAATGTAAAATCAGAAGTCAATGTTCTGACACAATATAAGTGTGACTTCTCTGTCCATCTTTTGTTTATCATATGCTATACCATCTTCTTCAATTTCCCCTTTAGAGTATGGGTTTCTCAGACCCACAGTGACAAACAGGATGTTTTAATTTTCATTACCGATGTCACTATTGTTTGATTCCACCAACACCAAATATATCTCCATGTGCTACATCTTCTTGATGTTTGCTAATTTATGCTGCTTTTGGGCAGGTAGAGTTGCTCATTATTGAATGATGTGATTTTGTTTGTGTTCATAAACGTGCATATTGTTAGTGAGTCACCTCCAGAAATAATCACTCATATCTGTGCCTTTTTAAAAATGAGGCCTCCCACTTATTTGTCCCGCTTTAGTGAGTTCTGGCCTCTTGTTTGTAAATATAACCCAGTGTAGATGATACATTTATTAAAAACACATTTGAAATTGTCTTTTTCACAGGCAGATCTGTGCTGAGAACCGACGGGCACGCTGTAAGAGCTGCTTCCTCACTCTGTTGGGCTTCAGTGTCCCACTGGCTCTGATGGCTTTACTGGTACTGGGAGCACTGTCCAAGGAGATGCTGGAGATCGCTCTGGGTCCCCAAGGCACTGAAGCCCTCTCCTTGTACCTGGTGAGGGTCTAACCAGAGCAGGCTAATGTGTGAGACAAAGGAAATACCCAAGACTAATTCTGACTGTTCTTGCACTTCACAGGCTCCCATAGTACGGATATTTGACTCCCTTTCTGCAACGCAGCAGCTGTACGGCTGTGCTGGACTGATTATTCTCTCCTTCCTCTTCCTCATCTTCGCACGCTTCTACTTCAGGTAGGAGAATTTCATATAAGATTTTAGTTTAAACTAACACAGAATATTTACTATATGTAAACCTGTG
>JAPSES010000069.1:3080161-3095754 GCA_029822895.1 Maxillicosta whitleyi | reverse complement strand
GGATCACCAGTTCCTTACATACGATACGGGGACACCACTTTCCTGTGGTCCTACAAGTACCAAAAAAATTAGATATAAAAAATTTTATGAACATCACTAGTTACACACACACATTGTAAAAACCTTCACATGTGGTCCATACCCTGAAATTCACACCAGTTCTAGTCATTTTAGACACGTTTCAGTGCTAAGTTTTTGTGGGGACGCATTTTTTGTCACCATAAATTTTTCTGTCCCACTGTGTATTCATACTTGTGTTGCCACAAAATATAATTTTTTACCCCCCCCCCCACACACACACACACACAGACTGTTCAAGGACTGATCAAACTCACAACACACACCTTTCTCTCCCTCGAGGGCTTCTTCCCCCCTCCCCCTTCCGGACATGTTGTAGAGGTGTGTGTGGTGGGTGGGGGGGTTGGAAGTGCTGCACCGATTGGTGGCAGCGCACCTACCTCTGGACATGGGCATGTCACATCCCTTTACCCTTTACCCACCCCCACTACCCACATGTGCTTTTGGTCCAGTGTGTTAACTGTTGTCTTTGGGCTTCGTGCAGAGGCTTGTTTTTTTCCTCTCCCATAAATTACATCCTGTAGAGTTGAAATTTGTCTTTTTTTCTCTCCTCAATGCCTTATGTCTCCATATTTCATTCTGCATAAACGAGGCGCTGGTCTTGACGACTCATCAGTACAACTGTATCTGTATTCCCACGTTTGTCTGTGTTGTAATGTTTATTTTGATCAGTTGTAACTTGAATGTCATTTTCGTTGCTTTGAAATATGTGCAATGACAATAAAACAAGTCATTCAGGATAGGGTTCAACATCTGTCTCCTGGTTTACAAAGCAGTGAACGGCCTTGGACCCAAATCCATCCTAGATTTGTTAGTTCCCTATCACTGCTGACCTTATTTCTGGAGACATGATGGGTGTAAATTCAATTCTAATGAGATAAAGAGGGTGGTGCACTGCATCTATCTGACCAAAAACATCAGATTCACCTGATTCTTGACTGATAGTGTTATCCTCTTCTGATGGGCTTAGTATTATTGTAGACAAGCCTGGATTCTCTGCCTCTTCCTCACTGCTGCTGTGTTTCAGTGATGCTTCAGCTCCCACAGGAATTTGTCAAAAGTGTCATCTGTGACAACACAAAGAACTTCAGGTGATCAGTAAGTTGAAGTGGCATCCTACTCAATGCTGTTATGGATTGGTATTTGCTTTCATGTGGGGTTGGGAGCAGGTCACTGTTGAAAACCTACATCCCTCTTAGATATGTGTACCAACCAGGTTTGCAGCCTTTCCTGAGTTCAGTGAAGTTTGACTTTTGTTTTTTGACCTGGACCCTCAAAAGACCCCAAATACCACCATCTCTGGCATCATGTACAGGACATCTGGAGAGAGCTTCTGGTTGTTTCTGTGGAGCAGGATTTCCTGTAATAAATCAAACAGTCCATTATAACCGAGTACTTATTAAGTTGTTTTTAACTCTTTTTGTTCTTATAGTGTTGTGCATGAGAAACTTAGTTTGAACATTGTTAAATTGTTTCATTTGACCAGGAAGTGTACTGTAATTTCATTTACTGTCTGGTCATGTTGTGAGGTCAGAAAGTTGACAATCCATAGAGCTATGTTTTTTTTTTCTCTGAGCAGATATTAGGCTATAGAAATAATTGCCCTCACTCTCAATGTTCCCTATCCAGACCAAAGAAAGTAAAAGTTTATTTATTTTTTACATTAAATAATTGCCTTGATTGAAAAGAACACACCACTTTATTGAGATACTTTTATTAAATGTAATCTTCTTTTAAAAAATTGAAAAGTAAAACTCTAAAACTTTTGTCCTCCACAGAGGATGTGTCAGGAGGTTAAGATAAGAATACTGAAGTTGTCTTTTCTAAGTGCTTTTGGTTCAGAAAACACTCCAGTAGAAATCAAAGAGGTTTCACCAGTCATTGAACACAGCATGATTTTAATCAGAGAGGAAGGTATTTAGGTGTTGCTTGCAGTTTCTTTGTATTCGACTATTAGAAAAAACAGTGACATTAAACACAGATAAACTCCAAGCACATTGGGAAAGGCATTTCTGTACAGGAAGGAGGTTGACGTGATTTCCGTGGGCTTAGACCGGGGAAAGTTGTTTCCTGAAGTTGTCACTACGCTGATCATTCCTACACCAAAGCTTTAGTACCTATTCAAAATGACTTCAACACATCTTTTATATTATCTATAGACTTTTTCCCCCGCAGGTGATCTGATCTGTCTGACGGAAAGATGAGCTCAAAGCATGAAGACACAGGTGAGTATAATGTTTACCAGCGTTAAACATTAATCTGTACATTCAATCGGATTGGCTGTGAGGTGGCACTGACCGCTTTATACCTGGCTTTTTAGTAAACATTAACATTAACCTCTTGAATGTCACAGAAACCTGTTGATCTTGCAGCAGTAGCTAGCACATTAACGGCCTGTTAGCGTTGTTTATCAAAGAAATGAATGGTCGATGCTAGCTGCGAGCTAACACTCCAGCTAACTAGTTAACCTAGCTCTTAGTTGAATCAAACACGGTCGGGAAACCTGCATAAAGTACTTAGAAAAAACGCGGACTAAAGTGAGCTTTACGCTAATTCAGCTCTCACTTCGTACTGTCTTTATAAGCAAATAGCTAGTGCTTTATTTTAACAATTAATACAACATTATTCTGGGTTAATGTTAGTGTACCCGGTATGACACGTTTACGAACCGGTGTCAAAGTCGGAGCAACAAGTGTTTGCAGTAGATAGGTCACAGGAAAACAAGTGAGACTACATCAACAGTTAAAAACAAACACTGCATGACTGAAATGTGTACATTTACACTCTACTAAGTAATGCAATACTCATTGTGGCTGTTTAAGAATAAAAGTCAATTAGTTTTGTTTTTGCTGCATATTTAAAGCACTTTAGTGCCACTGTCATACATACAAAGTCATAGATGAGCAAAGATGACAACATTATAACTCTGCAAAGCCTAACTGATGCAAAAAGCTTAGACTTATGTGTTTTCAGTTTATGGATTAATTTACTGGGTACGTTGAACTAACCTGTTCTCACCTCACCCTCTCATTAGATACAGATCATATTGCCATAACCCTGTTTGTCATTTCAGAAAGGAGCCTGCAGGCCCAGCTAGCCGAGTGTCGAGCCCAGGCTGAGCACTGGCAGGGTGTGGCGACGATCTGCGAGCTGAGCAAACAGGAGGAACTCACAGAGCTGCAAAAACAATATGATCAAGAGATCCAGTCTCTGCAGGAGGCCCTCAGAGGTCAGTGTTTTCCTGTGTGTTTTTATGTAAGTGAATTCTGTGTGAGGGCATGTTTTTAGAGTTCTTGCAAATTCTCTGATGATGTAACTGAACTAGTGTGTTACTCAAGTGTTAAGCCTCAGTTCAAATTTCAGGTACTTCACTTGAGAAAACCATTTGCTTCATACTTTTCAGATTACATTTTTCCATCCCTTCTGACTAATGAAGACCACATATCTCCAAATATATTGATCTTGAATGTTTGTGATAAGGATTGAGCATTTGTGTTTGCGTTGAACTTCAAATTGTTCTTTTTCTTAAGATAAACCCTCACAGTAACACTTAAAACATAGGTTAAGCTTTTAGAATATGATGTGTTGCTGTAGATTAAAGTTCTCAGCTGTGTATATAATGGTTGAAAAAAACCATCTACAGCATTAAATGCATCATTCACATTAATGCAATAGTAATATAAATCCTAAAACATCATATTTATTATTATTATTATTATTAATAATAATAATTAATAGAATAATAAGAATAAGGGAAGGTTTACAAAGTAGCAGCTGAGCCAAAATAATTCTTTAGCAAGTGTTGTTTTTAAGGTTTTTGTATAATGTCTCTTTCCAAGTTTTTGTAGACACATACATTAATAATCATAACCCCAAATAATATAAAATTAAAGATTATTTATTGAAAAAAATGCTAAACTTTGTGCTCACCTGTGCACTTAAGACACCCACAAGCTTAGGGAAAATGCCAAAGCCTTCTGTCCTCGTGAAAACCTTGCACAGACATTTTACCAAGGAATGACTACTTGTACTTTACAGACTTTAAGAACATTTACTTGTAAATAAGTATTTTGAGTCCAGTTCAGTATATTCTGTATGTCTGATTTACCTCTGTGTCATATTTATAACTATGCACAATGGTATTGCAGTGGAAAACAAAACTAGCTATACTTCTGGTTGTATAGTTTGTGATTATGAGCTTAATATAGATACTTACACATAGGTAATCAGTGTTTACTTTGTTAGATATTTGATAAGACATTATTAAACATAAAAAAAACCCTCAAATACACTTACTTTTTTTTGCCTTGCGCATATTTTTTTTTCCCTCACCACCTAAGTAAAGATACAGACCAAAGGTGCCACTTAAAACAAGTGTTTGTAAATGGTAAAGTAAAATTATTCCTATATTAAAATTATTGTAAAGTATTTGTCTTGCTGTTTTCAGAGACAGCAGCTCAGTACGAGGCCCGGATAGCTGTTCTGCAGTCTCAGCCTGTGGAGTGGAGAAGAGGCAGTGGACAGAACCTGGTCAGTGTTTACATGTGTGTCACGCGCTGTTGTTTTTGATGTAATCCTGATGCTTTTTTCTCTCTCATTTTATTAGATCAGTGGAAGGAAAGGCAGAGCAGACACAGAATCTTCAACATCAATCAACAACAACCTGACAGAGGCGGAGGCGACGGCATCACCAGACAGGACACACGGCCAAGCAGCGGAGCTCGAGGGGGCGGCAGAAGGTTTTTTTTCACTGCGTCAGTGCGATTCGGCTTCTCTGTCGTCCTTCTCCTTAGACACGCCTTCACTACCCAGAAAACCCCACAGTCAGGATGACACAGACTCTCTGGTTTCCACTGGGACTTTGGTACCTGAGGCCATCTATCTGCCGCCTGCTGGACACCGGCTGGTCACACATAATGACTGGGATGCACTGAATGCTCAGGTCAGACACCTGTCTCAGTCATGTAGGTTTGAACACTATGGCCAAAGCAGTCATTTCCAATACATTTCGGTTGAATACGTTTTTATGAGATCTATATCTCAATGTCAAGGCATCTGCGGATCCTTAAAAACTCCTAAATTTGATATTCCTGTATTAAGGTCTTAATTATTCTTAAAACTGAAAAAAATATCTAAATCTGACAGTTTGGTCTTAAAATTCCACAGATATAATATATGATATTGCTATATTTGCTTTGATAATCATAATAAAGAATTTGTCAGATTTGTAATTGCTATTTAGCATGTTAGTATATTATAGGTGGGAATTAGTATGAGTGAAGCCTCCAACAATATTTCATGGGTGGAGGGGTTCGGGTGTGAGCAGAAACATTAGCCATGGAGAAATGGAAATGTCATGTTAGATGGACTTAAAAACGCGGTTAAAACTGATTTAAGACAATAACTATGATGCCTGTTGTACTGTTGTTTTTGTAAATATAAGGTCTTAAAAGTGTTAAATTTGGCTTCATCATACCAGCAGATACCTTTATTATTGATCAGTATATATTGTACAAGCACAGTTAACCCATCACTCACTGTACATGCAGGAACACAACACACATAATGCAGACTATTAACTAAACCACTAAGTCAGGTGGTGACCAAATCAGTGTTAAGTGCCTTGCTTATGGGCAGATCAGTCCACAATTTCTCTGCCAATCCGAGGAATCACACCGGCATAACATAATGCAAAAGTAAAATATTTTTAGGCGTAAGCAGACATTGGCAGGCTCTATAGTGACTCTTGAGATGTAGTCTGTAACACAGGTTGAAGTTGAAGTTCATGTTTGTTGGTCCAACTGCTAGATAATAATGCAAATTCTTATTGCTACTAATAAAATCCTTGGGGACAACCCTGTATTTGTAACTTATAACAAGTGCATTTAGGTTTTACTTAAACAAAATATGGTGCACATCTGTAAAACAGAACTGTAGTTATTGATTCCTCTCATAATTAGTTTCTTTTCCCATTTTTCTGTTTTCCTAATATCTTTACTAAGGTCATTATTTTTAATGTGTGTTCGTGTCTGTATTTAAGATACGAGGCAACTTTCAGACTTTGTTTCTCAATCATCATGACTTCACTTCCGTCATGGCAGCAAAGCAAATTATGCAAACCTGTAGGTGGTGGGTTAAAGTGGTTCAAGTCCTGACAGATCCAAAAGAATAGTTCTACACCCTAGTTAGTCTGGTGACATTAATGCTCCAATACTTTGTGCAAAATATCATATTTTCCTCCGGTATTTTGACTACTTAATTTTCAGTGGTCACAGTTTTGTCATTTACTAAATTCCATGCAGATAAAGCTGTGATACATTAAATATATTCGATGTATTGTTCCGGTGAGTTGGTTTAGAGCTGCTTCTGTTTAAAGATGATCCAAAATTTTCCAATTATTTCTTTATAAGTGACTGTATACAAGATTCTTTCCAAGTACAATTTCTTAACTTTGTCTTTTTTTAAAATATTGGCAACAGTGTAAAGTAATAGAATAAACGACTCTACTGATGTGGTGTATTGTGCAGGTGTCAGAGCTACGAGGAGAAGTGAGTCGACTACAGTCTGAGAAAGAGGATCTGGAGCGAGAACTGGATACACAAACCAACCAAACACACAAACAGGTGACCAACAACAAGTGGAGATTTAATGTGTGAAGTGTGTGAACATGTCCAGGAGTTAATTTATCTGTGTGTGTTCAGGTTTCAATGCTCCAGTCTCAGGTTCAGACTTCAGAGTCCCTTTTACAGGACTTGCAGAAATCTTTGAGCCAGTCACAAAACGCCGTTCAGAGTCGACTGGTAAGTGACAGTGATCACATGATGCATTTAAGGACAACATGGTTATTAAAACTTCATATGTTTCTGACATATTGTGTGAATCCAGGCAGAACTATCCTTGTCCCAGAGGAAGATGTGCAGTGAGCTGTCCAGACTGAAGGGAGAGGAGGTTGAGGATGAAGGACCAGAGTCCAGCTCGTCATTTCCGGCTACGCTGCAGGTCCGGTTACTGATCATCCTGTGTTTATAGCATGGATGAACAGTTCATCAAAACTGAACAAAATTGAAAATTGGCCAAGTTTATATTCAAATTCTGCAAATATTTGATAAAACGTGCCACAGTCTAACACTGTAAATAACACATTGTGGTGTTACAGAGATGCCTGGTTGTACTAATTATATTCTACAGACATAAGGAAAGGTTTGCCACAGACCACAGACGAAATGACATCATTTTTTTTTTTTTTACTGAGGAAATGAGATGCACAAATTACCATTCCCACTAATATTGTGACTCATGTTACAGCTGTGATATCTCAAAATAATATGATCTAATATGCCCTTTTTGCACATTATTTCATTCAACAACCATTTCATTGCCAAACATTGTTATCAGTATATTTGATACTTATATTTAGTGAAGCCCAGTACTGCAACTTAAGATGAATTTGTTTTATAATGTAAATGTAATGGAGACCTGTGAGATGCTTAATGACCTCTTACTTTCTTTAACATGTGGGAACAACTGGACACTTGGACACATGAAAATATGCTGTATTTTTGCTTTTTTTTTTTTGCTCATCACAAAGATGAATGGTGAACAAAAACTCAGCACCAGTTGAAAGGAGGACAGACTGATTACCTCACAGCTTTATAGTAGTGTGTGTTTTCTGTTTATTTATGAGCATGTTTCCATTGGTCACCTCCAACCTGCAGGGGGCGCACTGTGAAGAGCGTCTACGGATTGAGATAGTCAACCTGAGGGAGCAACTGGATACTCGGACAGAGGAAAATGGTCTGTACATTATAATAAAACTTTTATTTTTTTTATTATTATTATTTTTTTTTTTTACTGTTTTTAGCAGTGACTAAATGACTGTACATTTTATTTATTCCTTTTGTCTCTTCCCACATATTCCCACTTCCAACCATCAGAGGTTTTAGAGGGTGAGTTTACACTTTAATGGTTTAATGGTTGATCTTTTCACCATTATTACAGGGTTTTTCTAGGTCTTTACAAAGTATTATATAATTAAAAAAATCCAATACTATTAATAATAAGCTTCAGACGTCTTAAAAATGGATTGGTTTGCTTTTTAAATAAAATAGTTTTTCCATCAGTCTCACCTTTTGAATGTGTTTTTGGGTGAAATTCTATCAATTATGTTGTAACAAAAATGAAAAATTACAGGAATTAAAAAAAAACTAACGTAACATGGAGACAATAACTACTAAAGCTTGAATTGCACAGTTCTATCAGTCGTTTCTGTTAATGTAACTCTGATCTAATATGGACAAATGCACATTCAGTCACACATTCCTTTCATAATGGTCTAAAAGACAAAAAGCCTTAAATACATCCTTTACAACCTGCAGAAGCCCTGTAACATTTTAGGTTAAGTGTCTGTATGCTGATGTTCCTGCTACATAAATCTTACCCGGGTTTGTTTGTGATGGTATCTGCAGTTTCACTTTCCAGTCTAAAGACGGAGACGGAGAGGATCCAGGCTCAGAAGGACCAGGTGCAGGCTGAGCTGCTGGCCTGTCGCACTGAGCTCGATGCCCTGAGGGTGGCACTCTCTCATGTGCAGAGCAACAGCAAGACCCTCAGCAATGAAAAAGTAAATCCAGCCTGCGTTTAGCATCAGTTTATTCACTATTGACTGGACTCTGGATAGAACCTGTGTGTTTCACTGATATGAAGATTTAAATGATTAAATGAGGCACATGGTTGTCTATATTCTAGTAACATTACATTTAGATATTAGAACAGTTTCTGTGGTTAGTGCTTCTGCTATAGGTTTGTCTTAATTAATGGGGCTTTGATGGGACTTTTTTCTCTTCTGCTGCCAGGCAGCACTACAGCAGCAGTGTCTGGAGCTCCGCAGCCAAGTGATCAGCCTCCGTTCCCAGGTCGACACCAGCCAGACTGTACAGAGGGACTTTGTCCAGCTCTCACAGTCACTGCAGGTGAGCAGCAGCAGCTTTAATGGAGATCCAACGAACAAAAGAAAACTTAAAAAAGATTTACAATTGCTAAGAATTGAACTGTTGTTTTGCCTCATTACTTTGGAGCTCTTCTGTGATCTAATGGGTGGAAAAAGATACAAATGTGCAAAGACAACTAAATTATTTTACCTAAGTACAAATGAAATTGTGAATTTTTTTATTGTTTTGGGTAAAAATCTATCCAAAAGTAACTTATTAAAAGAATAATATTGTTTCTTTTATAGATGTAGATTCAAACCAAGACCCTGTGAACCAACACCTGCAAAACTAGTGGCTATTAATGTTGAATTTTTCTGATTTTTCTTCTTTTTTTTATTTTCTTCATGTATCTTCTATATTTTTGGGCAAATATGCAGAGTGAAACTGTCATGTTTTTTGAAGCTGAAATGGTGCTTTTAAATGTATTAATTTTAAACTTCAGCATTGGCTAAATGTAACTGATTCAGAGAGATTAATACTGTTTTTCATTTGAGTTTTGTGTGTTTCTTCACTTTGTAATGGATGCAGCTTAAATAGTAGTGAAGAAAAGTACATCAGCATAATTAAAGTTTAAATAAATTGGACTTTGTTTCAGCAGTGACCGTTACTGGTCTCCACCTTTACACTGAAATAATAATATGAGTGTCTCTGTCTTCATCTACAGGTGAAGCTGGAGTTGATTCGTCAGGCTGAGAATCTTGACCAGGTTCGGAGGATTCTGGAGGAGGGCCTCAGTGAGGACGGGTCACCCCCTGCAGATGCTTCGTGAGTGTTTGGAAGCCATAACTAAAGACCAAAGAGGACCGACCAAGAAGAAACATTCCAATAAAGCTAAAGTGACCAGAGCCACATTTAATACAGACACTGTGGGTGAACACTGGGATTATTACAGCCGCCACCGCTGGGACATGTGACACTGGAGATAGTTACAAACAGAGGCATTGTTATTATTATTATTATTGCTATTAAGTGTAATTTTAGTCTCGAAAACTCTGGCTTCATGACCAAAGTAATGTGTCATGATGAGCGGTGACTCTTTTTCCCCACATTCCTTTTCCTGACATATGTGCTCATATACTAATACATATGTAAATGTATTATGTGTATAAAACTGACACAACTCCAGAGAAACACTCAACAAACAGTCAAAGCTCAATTTTGCACTCTGTCAGTAATTAATATGCAAGCTACACAAGTATTTCTGTGCACACTTTTTAAAATGAAGAAACATGAACGCTCTTAGTGCAATAATGAAATGCTATAAAGTAATGACTCCACTAAATTTACTGCAGATTTCAAGTAATTTTAAAACCTGTAGGAATGATTTTTTTTTTTGTTCAGTTTTTCTTTTTAACTTGTCTTATTTTAAAAAAAAAAGTGTGTTTGAAAAGAAACTAAAGAAGAAGCAGTGAAGAAACATAAATGCACAACATGTCAACACTGTATTTTATATTAGTGTAATGATAATGAATAATAGGCTGGTGCATTGGTTGTTCTTGTATGGTGCTGATACTATACTTTTTCTTTGGATTAGAATTTATAAATAATAAAATAAATCACCGTGATACACAGTGTGATATAATACAGGATTGAATATGTATCATGATGCTTTCCATTTATCCCATTTGATAGATTTCAATACAAAACAGGACATGAACAGGAAGTGTGAAGAGTGTTGATAAAATTATACATACATTTTTATACTTGCTACATTTTATTTATAGCTGTGGCCATCTCATTTGTGCAACAACAATTAGAAACCAAACTACATTAATATATATACAGATCTGGGAACTCACTAACCACGTATATCACTCAACAAGAAACATTAAGAAGTGAATAATGCAGATATATTTGCATTCAGTAGTTACAGAAAAGGTTGTGTTTAAGCAGAATACTGTAACAAAGTTGTATAAAAGGTTGTAAATCACAGCTGTAAAAGTCTTGTTGTAAACACTGTCAGATGAAGAACTGATTTTAACCGACCACGTCATCACTCCTGTTTTCCTCTGTGGCATAAACACTCAAGTCCATGAGATGGTGCTAAACATCTATTAAGAGAAAATTATACAAAAAGGAAACTGAATACTGACAAGCAACTTTGACAGTTTCTTTAATACATATTTTTATTCTTTAAGAATAGAATCGGCACAGAATAGTTTTAATAACTCTTATCTATATATTAATTTCAGTACATACACAGAAAAAAATATTTTGCAGCTTTTTTTTTTGGTGTATTTTCAGATGGCACATGTGGTTTCTTTTGTTTTTCACAACACTTGATTTTTTTCATCAAGTGACTGTTGGCACTCGGTTTCTTTTGGAGCGCTCAGCCTTTTCTCTTCATCCTCCGTGTTTCGGTGTTGTCTGCTTCAGCCGCTGTCTGCTGAACTTCACCTCTACACTTTCCCTGAAAAAAAGAAAAGAGAGGTTTGTCACTCGAAAAGTAATGATGTATTTAGAGTGAATGGATTTTTACAAAATGCTGCCTTTTAAGCTTATTCTCAGCTATGAAACTGGGAAAGCATTCCACATTACAAATCTATCAGCTTGAGGCTTCCACTGGCCGTACAATAGCAGCTTGAATTCCAAACAAACATGAAGATCTGAGCCAACCAAGCAAACAAGTCTGTCTGAGAAATGATCCAACATAATTCAACAGCATTTTGATTATGTTTTTCTCTGTTAGCAAAATTCATGATCTGAAACTACTTAAAATCAGTGTTGGGAAAGGTACCTTTGAGATGAAGATTGGTAGTTACTGTACTAAAAATATAATAAATTACCCATTTTATTTAATTTGAGGAAAGAAATGTAATTTATTACATTTATTATGTTCATATTGAGTGGTTTAAACACAGGAATAAAGATGAAAAGCCACGTTTTTAATCCATGATGTGCCAAAAGAAGCCATTCATGCATAGAGTAAAGATGCAATAGAATATACCTATATGGATCCCCTTTACAGTAACCAATATTTTTTAATAGTAATTGTATTTTACTAAGCGCATGATGCTGTTAGGTGTAACTTTTAAGCCCCCAACACTGAGAATGAACAGATATGGCAGCAAGCAAATGTTTATTTTGCTAATCCGTGCTTGTCGCCTAGTATTATGATGAAGAAACTGCTTTTCTGAAGCTTTCAAGCCTTGTCTCATAAACAATAATAGCAATTATGCAAACTGATACAACAGATTAGCCAGACTTACACCATAAAAATACATAGCAAAAAAAAAAGCACACATTTGACAATAGCACTTAAACATTGCCAGTATCCAGTATGAACATCTTCAGACATGCGTGATAGTGAAACCTTTGCTTGGCTTCACACAGGAATACCTTGTGTTACAGGGGTTTGGAGGACGAAGAGAGAGGGGGCAGGTTTAGGCTGGGATTTCAGAGAGACAGTGAAAAAGAGCATCCAAAGAGAGGAAAATTAGACAAATATCATCAGAGTCACTAAAAGCCTGGAGAAGAGAGGGAGGATTATGGGTAAAAGAAAGGAGGGAGGGGTTAAGGGTTAAATACAGTACAAGAAGACATTCAGAAGGATGAAATTCAACTATTAAATACTTTTTTATTATGTTATTGTCAATTTCTTCACGCTCACAACTCTGAATGTTCTTCTTATTAAAGATGTGTACAGTTACATTATAATTAGTTTTTTAATCTGTTAATGTCTCTGAGAGTTACAACTAACAATTTCTGCCTTTTAGTGTTTATAAATCTTTATATACAGAAGACATGCATCATCATGTGAACTTTTTATATGAAAGCTTTGTCTCTAAGCCACATGTGTCTATAAGCTACAGCCTTTAAAAGCTTTCTATAAAGAAAAAATCCTATACACTTTGGTTATGGTACTGAATAAAGTTTGGAGGTTCTAAGTTTTTTTCAGGTCATAGGAAGAAGTGAGACTTTAGATTCTGGAAGATATTTCACCTCATCTAATATAATGTTTTTCCTCTGTCATCTGTGACTGACTAGTACTGAAGATGTGTTTAACGCAGGGGTGTCAAACTCATTTTTGTTCAGGGGCCACATTCAACTAAATTTGGTCTGAAGTGGGATGGAACAGTGAAATAATAACATAATAATATATAAATAATGTCAACTCCAAACTTTTCTCTATGTTTTAGGGTGAAAAAAAAAAAAGTTAAATTAAACAATGAAAAATTTGACCTCTATAAACTATCCTTTGAAATGATGTGAATAACATGAACAAACTGTAATTTTAATAATATTCCGCTTCTTATCATTTCCAAATGTTCATTATAAATTACATAGTAGATCTACAATTACACAAAATATTTAGTAATAGGAAGAATATTGTTAAGAGTTGCACTTACTTAAGACATTTCAGGTTCTTCATATTTATTCAGATTATTTACATTTTTGTGAAATTATACTTTGTTTTAGTGTCAATATGTGAAAAATATTTACATTTACAAAGAGAAAAACTTGGAGTTTGGTATTTTTAGGTTATTATGATAGTATTTGACTGATCTGACCCACTTGAGATTGAATGGGTCTGAATGTGGAACCAGAACTGAAATGAGTGTTAATATCTATTTTTGTATTCCACACATTCATTCCAAGGGCCGGTTTGGACCCCTTGGCAGGCCAGATTTGGCCCCCGGGCCTCATGTTTGACACCTGTGGTTTAACGTGAGCCTCATTTTTGAGTTACATTTATAAGTCATGGTGTCATTAAAGGGGGTTGATAAGTGATGCAGTCGTCAATGAGAACCCACGCTAAAAATGTCTTTAAGAATCTGAATCCAGTTCGCGCTCCTACTTCAAGGCACTAAGGTTGGCAGATGTTTGACTTACCCTCCAGGTATGTGCGAGCCACAAACTTGAGAAGCTCATCAATAAGGATGACTGGGAAGGAGAGCTTCAGCACCATCATCCACTGTTCCACATTCAAATGAGTGAGCTTGAAGATCATCTGTGGACAAGAGCAACAGCATGTCACTTTTAATTGTAAGTTGTATTTGTCATAATTTAGAGCATGAAAACAAAACAAAACCAGTTAATCTACCAAATCAACCAAAATTACAAAAACAAAAGAATATACTGGGTAAACGTAGAGTTGTATACAGGGTTCCTGCAGGTCTTAAAAAGTCAAATCTGCATTTGATACCTTAAAGTATTTAATTTTATATGTGAGGTCTTAAGTTATGTTGCCATAAACCTGTTCATTGTGTTTAAATATGTCTGTTAAATGTCCAAACTGCTCAGACTCAGTTCTACTCATTCCAAACCCGACAATTTATATTGAAATTAGGAACCAATTATTGCTAATTTTGCAGAAAAAAATGACTCAGAATGGTGGGAATCAGTGTACTAGAGAAAATAAATAAATGTTCCTGTCTAGGAGCTAGTATGGCTGTAAAATGGACATTAAATTATTTTTAAGTCTTTAAAAGGTTTTAAAAAGTCTTAAATGTAATGAGTAGGAGCTCTGTGAATATTATCAGTATAATATGAAATAAGTAAATCTGAAACTGAATATCACACTAACTGTAAATTAGCATAACCAGATTGTTAGTTTTTGAGCTATAATGTTTTCTCGAAGGATGTAGTTTTACTTTGAAATTTAATATTAGTCATTATTTACCAACCTCTGCCCATATTAATAGTTTATGGAACATCCTATCACGGCTGATTACCCTTCAACTTTGACATTAGATTTTTACTGCCATAAAAATAATTGCATTTTTTTCATGCAAGTGAATTTTAAGTCTCTTAAGAATTTGTGATCACATCTGTGAGTAATACATTTTATTGAAAATGTGGGAGAAAAAAAACCCCTACAAATTAAAACATGAATATTTTGCACTTTTAAAAGCATTGAGGTCTTAAATTTCCTTGAACCTGATTTTGTTTTATCCCGCCCATAAATGTTGCTTCTGTGTGTGCAGTATTTAGGTGTTTATGTGGGAGGTCAAGGAGGTTGTGGAGGTGCATGTGAGCAGGTGAGTGATGGGTGAGAGGGCAGACTCACAGGCAGGGGGTCGACGTAGATGATCATGAAGTGAAGGGACATGGAGAGGGTCATGGCGCCGACCAGCCAGCCGTTGCTCCAGGGAGGCATGCGCAATAGGGACTGATTCTCAGACAAGCTGGAGGAGGAAGAGGAAGGAAGGAAACATTAATGCAGATAGAACATGTGAGAATGCTTGAAAACAAAAGATGTGAAGAATCAACATGTGACTTAAAATACTCAGAAATAAAATGTTCTTTTAATCTAAGTATTATTTGAAGACTTCACCTTGAAAAATAAAAGTAAAATCAGTTGGTGCTGAAAAATTCAGTCATGTTCTAAGATATGTCTATCTTAGTCTATATTTAATGACAATTTGATTTTAATATCTCAATAAACATATTAAAACTGTTTAATGGACACACTCCCTTTCAACTTAATTGAAAAATCTGGAGGCATTTGTCTGTCTGTCTGACTGTGTGCAACATAACTCAAAAAGTTATGGACGGATTTTGATGAAATTTTCAGGATTTGTTGGC
>JAPSES010000069.1:3057034-3077924 GCA_029822895.1 Maxillicosta whitleyi | reverse complement strand
GATGGATGGGTGGGTGCGTGGATGGATGGATGGGTGAGTGGGTGGATGTTAAACACATGAACCATTTTCCTGTCTGTTTTGCTACTTAAAACCTTCCATATCTGAAGCCTAACCTATAAAATATCTTGTGTACATTTTATACCTCCAATGGCCATGTATCTGAAGAAGAGCCATCCAGAGATGAGGGGTTCCTTGGGGGAGCGGGGGGCTTTGCCCATGATGTCCAGGTCAGGGGGGTTGAAGCCCAGCGCGGTGGCGGGCAGTCCGTCAGTCACAAGGTTAACCCACAGCAGTTGGACAGGGATCAGAGCCTCGGGCAGACCCAGGGCAGCCGTCAGGAAGATACTGTCACAACATTTGGCCACAGTGTTGATATTTCATTCTTTTTGGATTTTGAGACTTACTGGTACAGGTATTAACTAGGCCTGTACCAGGGCTGTCCCACAAAAGGCACTTTCACATGTCACAATAAGAAAAAATCAGGGCTAAATAATGAAACTCTTAGTGACAGCTAATTTATATTTTGCTGCTTTGTTTTCAGAGCGGTGGTATTGTGCACCTGTCAGCTGTGTGAAAAGAGCCCATCCTTAATGTTATTAATTACACATGTGCTGTTGCTCTGCTGACAGGCTGAAGTGTGAGCTGTGGAAAAGGCCTATTTGCTGCTTTATTAGTGTTGACTTATTATTCCACATTGGCCTGAAGCTTCTGATGGAATAAATAGATTTGAAGCCTTGTCATCACCCTGTTATAACTAGAGCTAAAGATGATCTATTATTTTCTTTTTTTTAAGTATCTGTTGTTGCTGCTCACTGTCATTTCTTTTGACTAATAGATTACAGATTAATGCTCACCTGATTAGAAATATAAGCATTTTAAATAGTGCACCAAAGTAATCTGGCTATTTATTAATTATTTTCTAACAATGAATCATCAACATCTGAAAAGAATCCTTAAAACATTATTATTAATAAATGCAATGTTTTCTCAGCTGTAACAGATAATTGTGCACAGACTGCATTTATTTTGTAGTTCCATGTAATTACTCAACACTGCTTTTAGGTAACGGTGTTTATGATCGTGTGTTCTCTCCATCCACAGAAGTACGACACACTCACCAGACGACCTCGCCGACATTGGAGGAGATGAGGTAGCGGATAAACTGCTTCATGTTGTTGTAAATGGCTCTGCCCTCCTCAACAGCAGACACAATGGAAGAGAAGTTGTCGTCAGCCAGGACCATCTCAGAGGCAGACTTGGCAACGGCAGTGCCAGAGCCCATGGCGATGCCAATCTCTGCCTTCTTCAAGGCAGGGGCATCATTGACTCCATCACCGGTCTGGTAATGGGAAAAGAGAAAAAAAGAGAGATGAATGAAGTGATAATAATAATATTTTAAACCATCAGGAGTAATTACTCTATTATTTCCCCCTCTCACCATGGCAGTAATCTCATCAAAGCCTTGAAGGAACTCAACAATCTTAGATTTATGGGATGGTTCCACACGGGCGAAGCAGCAAGCCTTTCTGACTGCGTTCTTCTGTTCATATGGAGCAAGATCATCAAACTCACGACCGGTGAAGGCCTTGCCAGTGACATCCTCATCCTCACTGAAGATACCAATACGACGGCAGATGGCGACAGCAGTGCCCTTGTTGTCACCTGGAGACACCAAGACATGCTTCCTTTTAATGCTCAGAATTTGCTTAATTTCTTGAAAGGTTAAGTGAAGAAATGTTTGCACTGACCAGTGATCATAATGACACGGATGCCAGCAGCTCTGCACAGCTCGATGGAGCTCATGACTTCCTTACGAGGGGGGTCGAGCATGCCAACGCAGCCAACAAAAGTCAAATCAGTCTGCAGAGGAGAAAGGCAGCAAATATTAGATAAATAATATATTTAAATATAGATACATTTTACGTGTGTTCAGAAAATTCATTGGTAGTAAATTGACAGTGAAAGACTTTATCTGGATCATAAAATGATTATTTTGGGATGGGGGCATCACTATAGTGAACATACATATGTGTAACAGGTCACACTGATTGCTTCTATATGAAAGAAAATCATTGTGTTGAAACAAATTACATAACAAGAGCAAGTTCAGAAGCAGAGGTTTGACATGAAATTTAAAATTCTAACTTTATCCACTTATATTTACACCATGGATCATATAACATCTTAAATGATTACCACTGAAGATTTCCACAGAACAGCAATTTTGTACGAAAGCAACAAACTAAAGTGTTGCACCGCCCCCATTGTTTTAGCGATATATATTATCACAGGGCAAAGGGGCATATCTGCACATTTAGGAGTTCTTCATGTTTGTCCCCAGTCCCCACCTCATATTCAGCAAACTTGGTTGAGTCCTCCAGGTTCATCTCCTCTTTCTTCAGTGGAGTATCACAGGTGGCCAGAGCCAAACAACGGAGGGTGTCGCGTCCAGTACCCCACTCCTTGATGACTGACATAATGTGATCTTTGATGGGGCCAGTCAGGGGTACACGGGTGGTGCCCACACGAACGTATGAACAACGTTCAATCACACCCTCTGGAGCGCCCTGAGGATGCAGGTAACACAGTCATGAATACTAATATAGGATGGATTAAGCTGCTTGATCTGCTGTGATTGTTTTGTTAGAATGCCATCATTTGTCATGAAGCCTCTACAAACTGTAAATAAAAGACCTTAAAATACTCACTTTAACAAACATCTTGTTTCCAACAGGAGCTTTAGCAGACTTGGCAGGAGAGCAGTAAACAGACATTGACTTCCTGTCTCTGGAAAACTCCAGGGTGAACTCTTTCCTCATCAGCTGCTTGATCACCTGCAAAAAATTCAGGAAAAGAAGGTAAAAAAAAAGGAGCAAAAATCAACAGAAGCTTTGATTGACAAATGTAAACACACAGGCCTGTAATCTGTCACAGTGGATGACACACTCCAAAGTTCATGCACTTACAGCGCAGCAGGCGTTTGCCCTTTCCACCTTCGACAGGCCACGCACTTCAGTGTTGAACACGTTCATCTTCTCCACCAAGCAGGACAGAGCTGTTTCTGTGGCTTCACCCACTTTCTCATAAATACCCTTGGACTGTGAGAAAACCGGACAGTTTCAGAGATAGTCTGAAGACATCTAATGTAAATGTCATGAACCTAAATTGTACTGAAAGCTTTGCAAACCTCATTGTAGTCCAGAGATGAGTCATTGCACAGGGCACAGATGGTGGCCACTTCAACCAGTCCATCAAACTGGCCACACTTTACAGGGATACCATTCCTTGAGCTGGTTGAAAATTATAAAAAAAATAAAAAAAAAGACAGTTTTTTTATAGGTGACTCATTTTTATATTTATGTGAGCATGTGATCTATGTCTTTACACTCACACTTCTCCTTCGGGGGTGTACTTGGAGCCTGAGATATCAAACTGGCCGAGGGAAACAGTGTCGCCCTCTACTTTATCAATGATGAACATCTACAAAGAACATGATAAAAACACTCTTTAGAGACCTCTCTGGATTTCATTGACATAAAAAAATGTGCACAATTGCATGCACAGCTGTGTGACTGAACCTACCTTGGTCACACACATCTGGTTGGTGGTGAGGGTACCAGTCTTGTCAGAGCAGATGACTGAGGTGCAGCCCAGGGTCTCCACAGAGGGCAGACTTCTGACGATGGCGTTCTTCTTGGCCATACGACGCGTTCCCAGAGCCAGACAGGTAGTGATCACAGCAGGCAGACCTGAGATGAGATAGAGAGCAGGGAGGGAAGTAAACTGTGGTGTACTTAAAAACAATGATTCGACACATTGGTTCGACTTTAATAATCGTGGAGGCTCACACTCATCAGCTGGATTACATCCATATTTTGTTCTCTAAGATCGTGGTGTTGAAGTAGCAGCACTTTTTCCTCAGAGCAAGATTTATGTCATTGGTCTGGTGACACACTGGAGAGTGTCCAGCTTTGTGACATTATTGTACCATCTGTGTTTGCAGATGATGTTGTTCTTTTGGCATCAGCAGGCAGTGATCTGTGATGGATGTTGGCACAGTTTGCAGCTGACTGCAATGTGACAAGCTAAAACTGTCTTGGTCTGTCTTGGTGGTTGGGGGTGGGCTTTATGCAACCAATGGCAAAGAAAGCTATATATGTTCTGACAGAACTGGAATTATATACATTAACTATGACGTTACAGGCAATTAAACGTTAAGAGTTTATTATAGATTTAATTCTCATGTTCACCGCTGTTTCACTGCATAAACAAATGATAACCAGGAAAAATTATACAAATCTAGAGCAATTTCTATCCAGAGCAGTTTCAGTGCCAACCTTACATGAATAAAATCTGAGCCTGGGCAATAGTATTACAACCGTCTGGCTCTGGCACTGTCTTCCCTTTATATGTAATCAGATCCATTCTGTTGTTGTTTTGGCAAAAATTACATTTATAAATCAGTTTTAAGTGGAGTGCAGTGTAAAGACAGAACTAAACCGAGTACATTATTAATGAAGAACTGATTTGTGCCTTCCATGGGGTGTGTTTTAACAACACAATTCAGCAACGGGAACATATTGAACAAAAATACACATATCATACTCTGAAAAAACAGCCATTTACACTATATGCTTTATGTTACAGAACTATATAGAACTGCATAATATTAAAATCATCACTCACAAGCTGACCTCTGCTAAAAAATTAATGGACTGGTAGCTGCAGCATCACACAGACCCACTTCAGTAAATGAATCTTAGATATGATAATCTTCTTGGGCAACCAAATGGAAGTTAATCCCAGGGGCTTACCTTCAGGGATGGCAGCCACAGCCAGAGCCACAGCAATCTTGAAATAGTAGATGGCACCACGGAACCAGGAACCTCCATGGACGGGGTCATTGAAATGGCCAATGTTGATTATCCACACAGCCACACAGATGAGGGAGATGACCTGGAGGACAGACAGGCACAATTTGTTATGTCTAGAAATGGTACTGGCGTGCAAAAAAAACAATTAATAATATATGTCTAACACCCACCTTGGAAAGCTGCTCTCCGAATTCATCCAGTTTCTGCTGCAGGGGGGTCTTCTCCTGCTCAGTGGCTGCCATCTGGTCACGAATTTTGCCGATCTCAGTGGAGACTCCAGTTGCAACAACAATACCAGTTGCCTTTCCAGCAGCAATGTTAGTGCCCTAAACAGACAAAAAAAAAGAGGCATAAAATTCATTGTAACCCCCCCCAAAAAAACAAAAAAACCTTTAGTCAGATCACAGAATGTACGGCAGGGGGTCATGTTTTTGTACATTCAAGTACATTCAGATTAAACGTACACCATACTTTCTTGTAATAATCACATATTTTTCTGTTAATGTAAGGAAAAACCTGCACATTTTTCCATAAGGTTTTAACAATCTGGAATATTACATGTCTAAGGAGCTGCTGTATACTCTGCGTACTAAGTGCAAATCTTGCATTAAATAGTGATCCTTTCCATGTTATAATAGGACATTTATATAGTGGGATATTTATACATTGTACACGGGCATAAAATGAGTGTCAACCATGGTGAATAGCAGCTGAGACATACCATATGCATGACTACATCTACACCTGGACTTTTGTTCTGAAGTGAACCCCCCAGCAGTTATTTATGAAGTACTGCAAACCTTTAAAAGGAGTTATACAGTTTATGGTTTAATCTATTGCTTGTAACCTATGGATTTTTTGTGGAATGAAATCATACAGCTATATTAAGTTGACTTCTCTAAATTTCTCCAAAATACACTATATAAAATAAATAAAGTATCGGGAAACGTCACATCTACAGTTTGTAGGACTTTCCTTTCCCGTTGTTATGAAATATTATTATGATGAAAACATTCATGTCATTTATTGTAAGTAGGTTTAGGGAATGATTTTTGTTTTGGAGTGAGAATTGAAATAACCAGACAGCTACATGTGGCTTAAAATGGGTATTTGCTAAATATTTCAGAAATGTAGAGGCAGAACATTTGCAAGAATTAAAACAATCACAAAAAAATGATATAAAGTTAAGTAATAGCAAATTTTAAGGGGCTATGTAAACTAAATTAACTGAAGAAATTAAATGGAAGTGTTTGCTGCAATATTTATTCTACAATAATTTGTCATTATTTTATCATCCTGTTAGCAATAAAACACTGAAATTAAATGTGTCCCAATACTTTTGTCCATGTAGTGTATATGATCGATTGGTGCAGTATATTATAAAGATTATGTACTGTCAAAATATACACTTTAATTTGGAACGCTTACTGTATAATTTTCCCCAGATTGTTAAGACCTTATTCCCTAATGTTACAAATACAGTGTTTGTGCTGTATAGATGCACCATTATTCTGAAAATATTGTACATTACAAATTATTATTATTATTATTATTATCATTATTATTATTATTATTATTATTATTATTATTATACAGTGTTATAGAGATAATGTAATGGTAGAAGAAGCTCAGAGGGTTTGTGATGGCGAAGAGTGACAGATAAGAACAAGATGTACATTATTTCAGCTTCATATGTGATTCAGTATTTGTGATACTTTATTAATATCATCTGTGCTTAAAGGTTCGACTCACAGAGAACAACATGTTCTTCTTGTCCTGGTTGACAGCGCGGGGGTCGGGGACAGAATCGGTGTGCTTGATCACACTGACAGACTCACCTGGAAGACACAGATCAGGGTCAGAAGTGCCAAAGTAGATTTGTTTTTGTCTCCAAATCTGTCACTACCACCTACCAGTAAGAATTGACTGGTCCACACGCAGAGTTGTGGATTTGATGGAGACGATCCTGATGTCAGCTGGCACTTTGTCACCAACTAAACAAAGGGAAATGCACAAAAGATGTCAAATAAGATTCTGATAAGAGTATAAATGACTTTATATCAATCTGACTTCAGCATTACAGCAGAATAGTGTGCAGAGGGGGGGCTGAGGAGTGTGTGTGTGTGTCTGATTGTCTGGTTTTAGCACTCTGGATGGATAGTGTTGTTGTTGAAAACTGATACCACAGTCAGAGTCGGAGGGAGAGGGAGACCTTGGGGAGACCATGAAATGAAATGAACAGGTGTACAGCAAACAGAGGGACGAGCCGAAAGGAGCGGGAACAGCAGTCGATATTAAGTGTATTTATACTCAAGCTTTTTTTTTTTTCTTCCCACGGCAAGTTCCTTCAGTCCTCCTCCACCCCTTTTTCTAGGACTGCCTTAAAAGGGGTCCATGTTCATTCTCAAGGACACATCAGGACCATGCACTTTCACAGACACGTGCAGTATATGAACATAGGAAAGTGTGGTCGCTGTAGGACTTAGTAGAACTAGTAACTGTTGTTCATTGCACACGCATTAGATCTGCATTTTAGTGTTCCATAATATGAAGAGATAAATGCAGAAAGCTTCTTCTCATGTGTGGGTAGTTTTGAAAACACATGAACATCAACACTCCACAGTTTGTTTCAGTCACATTTTGACCTTGTACCTAGTATTTGGCTGATTTTACACCTAGTTTAGCTATTTTTATTATAGTTTTATTTTTTTTTATTCATTTATATTTGGTATTTTAAGGTGGTTATGTATACGTATACAGTATATGCATCTATAGTTTTAATTTTAGATTTTTTTTTGTGGAGAATTTAGTTTCAGTTTAGATTTGTATAATTTAGTTTAGTATAGTCTTGATTTGCAAAAAGCTCAAAAATGTATAATTTACAAATCTATTCATCTTGTGAAATTTTTAATCCTATTTTATCCTTTTATCTGCCAATTTGGTGGCGATCAGAGGGGCTGTTTGACGCAAAATGACAGCCACACTTCTGTCAGTCGGCCCCTTTATTATTATTATTATTATTATTATTAATAATAATAATAATAATAATAATAATAATAATAACCAATGCCAACAACAAAGCTGTTTTCATCTGTAATTATTTCTCTATAGTTTGTGTTCTATTGTTTCTTGGGGTGTTTTAATTGTTATTTCATTTAACAACATTTCTCATACAATAACAGTCTTCAGTTATTATTTTATCCTCTGATATTGTTCTTGCACACAGTGGTTAAAGCAGTGATCATGATTCTTACCAGAAACTTCCACCACATCACCAGGAACAATTTCCCTGGCCTTGATCCTCTGCACGCTCTTCCTGTCCGCCCGGTAAACTTTTCCCATTTCAGGCTCATATTCCTTCAGAGCCTCAATGGCACTCTCTGCATTACGCTCCTGTTGGAAAAAAAACACAACAAATGTTCACTTTAGTACTCATGATAATGTGTTACTTTGTCACTTTGTCTCAACAAAATAATATAAATAAGGGATAAATCATTAACAATGGCAAGAAATGTCAGTGACCTTTACAAAAGAGGCGACATGTAGCAGTAGCAGCGATATAATGTCAAGTAGTAAAGTATAAATAAAAGATTAGAAGCAATACAACTCTAGATTTACTTATTTTATTATTCAAAACAAACACAATGGAGTATTTATTCCCTGCTTCCTACAACAGTATAACCTCTAAACATAAATTCAGACTAATACAGAAATATATTATTACACTATATAGACTAATGTATTGGCACACGCTCAGTTCAGGTGTTTCATTGTTAATGGGGCAGGGTTATAAAACAATAGTGACAAATGACATAATGTATTTTATATTATGACTAATATTGCATTCATCTTTGGGGTTCATTTTGCTTATATTGGTGTCTACATTTGAAAATGCTTCATTTTACTTCATGTTGATTGTTATACACTGCCCATGAAATTGTTATAATTTTGTTTTCAGACATATTCCTGTTTTTATTCCTATCTACACATCAGCACTGTCCCAGTCCCAGTTACGCTTTATCTATCAAGAGTAAACCATATTGTCACAATCATTTCATGAGGAGAGGTAAAATATTTTATATAAATTTTATAGGCAGCGGTGTAAGCAGCCTTTAGATGTTTCTGAAACATGTTCTGACCATAAACAGTCATTTTATGCCACAAATTACCAGTTGGTTTCTTCAACTCCCAGTTTGGAAGAAAATTTCAGTAAGTAGCATTGATTTGACGTTCATCATTATAACTATCCACAACAACTGATGTGAATATTTCTATCATTTCAAATCAATAGGAATGGGAAATCCTGTACGCTGTAGATGCGATGTGTCGTAGTAGTTTTGTCCATTTAGTGTAATAAACCCATTAAAATAAAAAAGTATTACTCTGACCCCTGAAAGAGAGGCAAGGGGCATTGATAATAGATTCTTTGGTTTCTTTTTTTGTTTGTTAACACTTTAGCGGTTCAATTTATACCAAATTGGGTTTATCAATTGCCAGTGATGCAGAATAGGTATTACATTTTGGGAAAGCTAGGTCAAAGTTCACATTTTTTATGATTTTTAAAAATCTTCCCATTTACTTCTAATGGGTGGAATACATTCGAGGGGTAGCGTTTGTTGCACCACTTGTTTTTAGTTGAAAAACCAAAATGAATATGTGTTAATATACAGTGATTCTATATGATATACTCATAATATTGTCCCACCAATGCTGTCATTCTGTTACTGATGTTGATTTATCTGGTCAAACATATAAGTTTGCAGTGAGGTGGCACATCCAGCTTAGGGATACATAACGTAAAGTGATAATAACAGTTTTAAAATTTGACATTTACTGCTAAAATGAACATGTGGCAAAACACCTGCGTTCTCATATCGTTCTGTGTCAATACATGCATGATGTTTATCTTGCATTTTATGAATATTGTTTAATAACTGGTCTCTGGCCATCAGGCAGTGCGTGTTGAGTATCCTTCGTCTGGCTGAACAACAGGTTGATCAGAGAAGTAGAACAGGCTGATGTTGGGCCTGTAGCTCCTTCCAAGGCTACCCCCGACTGCCTCAAAGTGTAAAGCCCAACTTATGCCAGCCGCCCTCCCTCTCCCCATACTCCCCCGTACCCCCCATGTGTGAATCCTTGTGCATAGTTTCCAAATGACTGCCGCAGGGTTGATATGAACCCCCCTATCACGCACATGCACACACAAACACACACCAACACACCCCAGGCGTGTGGTAACCTGATCATCCCACTGTATTTTTACTGTGGATTGCACAGTGTGGATCGTAACGAAGCAGACTGCATTTTGAGCCTTCAAGGCAGGACTGGTCCCAGTCTGTCATCTCCCCCACCCCTCCCCTCTCCACTTCACTCCCTCTCGCCCTATTGGCTTAACCTTTCACCTTTTCACCTCTCACTGACGTCATGCAGCTGATTCTGGCTTCCCTTGAACTCTGGAAGGAGCGTGTGGTCACCAGAAAGGACACAGACTGCGACCTGAACAGGCCGCCCGCTGATTTATTGTGTGTGACTGTTACTAAGTATAAGAGTCTATTTAGGTGTGTGTAAAAGACAGCGTTTGGGAGCAGGTATGTGTCCTTGTGAGTGCAATTGTTCCTGTGTGTTTGTGTGTCGGCTCACTGACCTGCCACACTCCGACCACAGCGTTTGCAATGAGGATGAGGAGGATGACAAAGGGTTCGACAAACGCAGTGACAGTTTCCTCTCCTTCCTCAAACCAGGCCAGCACCTGAAGAAGACAAAGAAAGTCAGGGTTTGACGGTTGTTCTTCACAACACATTAGAAAATCATTGTCATAGTAGGAACAGCCTAAGATGATACAATCTAAACTCCAATGATCTTGAAGTTAAGATGACAAAACACGTTTTTTAGTGTTTTAGTTTGTCTTGATAGCTTCAGGTTTTAGGTAAAAATCCCAAACAATTATTTTTTAATTACATATTTTTTAATTTACCTTTTATTAACCAGGTAGGTCAACTGAGAACTAGTTCTCATTTACACTAATGATGTGAACAAGAGGCAGCATAACAGGCAGATACAGCTTAAACTTGAAAGAGCATCATGTTACCTGTATGTAAATCTGTATTTGCACTGATTAAATACCTAAAACCTTTCTTATTTTACCCTTTTATTGGTATTGAAGCTATTTTATTGATTCTCTGTCATGGTTTATGGTCTATAATAACTTGCAACTACACATGCAGTAGTTGATTTGAGAAAAGGAACTTTGAGAAACTCCTGATTTGATCTTTTAAAGTGTTTAGTTTTTCATTTTTTTAAGATTTTTGGGACTTTCATGATCTTGAGTGGAATATTTTCCCCATTTAATCAACACTTTGCAAGTTAAAGACAGATATTAAAGCATGTTAAACTTTACATGAGTTTTTAAAATAGGGACTTCTCAGTAAAATAGAAATGAAAATTGTTGCACCTTCATGCACCTGTTTCTCAACTTGACAAGCACTTACTGGTGTGAACTTTATGTGACAGTTCAGATGTATTACAGGATCAGGTGACGTTTACATTCATTCATAGCCCTTATGTCATCCTCTGTGTGAAATCTTTCCTGTACATCTTTACATGTGACTGCTTTCCAGGACCTATACACTAACACGTGTGTGCCCCTGTGAGCGGGAGTCCCATGTTACTAACAAAGGACTGTTTCGGAAAGGCTTTGTGTTGACATTGACACAGATTAGCTACAGGCCAGCGGAGCACAGACAGGAAAGAGAGAAGAAGAATCGCCATCTTTTCTGCTGTAGTGTTTGACTTCATGCTTATTGTTCTAATCTCTGCTGCGTCTCCAGCCTCTTTGATATCGCACGCATCTTCTCCAAAAATAAAACCCATTGCTCACTCACTCCAGTCTGTCTTCACCCTGCTTCTCTTCAAAGACATAATCGATCTCCAGAATGAGAGTCAGAGCCTGTCAGCACATCGCAGTGGTACGACATTCCTGTGTGTATGAATAGGATGGCTGTGTATTTGCAGTATTTAGTGTTCTCTCTTTTAGAAACCATATACGACTCTGAATCTATTCCTCTCGTTTGTCATTGTAACAAACAATGCCATTGTGCAACCCAATCCCTGATTCCCCCCCGCCCTTCCTCTGTCTCTCACTCTCTCCTGCTGCTGCAAGCCATCCCTCGTTCCTTCCATCTCTGACCTTTGTCCAAGGATACAGTTTCTCGCCCTGGCTTGAGACTTTCTTAAAATAAAGCTCCTGCCATGCATATGTGCACACACACAGATGTACATACTCTCTTTCTTTCTTTCTCTCTCTTTATCTTGTTCTCCCTGTTACACACACACACGCATGCACACACAGCCGTCAGGCCTTCTAAGGCCATAGTGACAGCTGTACAAAGAGGCCAGAGGGCAGAGATGGAGGATTAAGACAATGTGTCCAGCTTTCTCTCCACAAAACTGTTTTGGTGAGAGTGACAGAGAGGGGAGGAGGGAGAGAGACAGGGATTCCTTGTGTAAATGAGTGAGGACATGGGTTCAAATGTAATTTAATAACCCGGTGATGTACACGCTGTGTTTGTCGGCCTCGGTTTGTGTGTAATCACAAAGAAAATAGGCAAGAGGCTGAAGAAGATGCAGCTCAGATGTCCTTACAGCATCTTTCCTGCACTGAACTGTCAGTTTCTTTTGATGTTTTTAAACCACCACTATTTTTGTTCCTATTCCTTTGTTTCTGCACCATTAATAAGGCATAAAACCATCGGGCTGTGACAGATAACCAAACAAATGTGAAACGCTTTTGAAACTTGAAATGTTCCCTTTATACACTCTCACTCTACATTCACTGCTTTTTGACATGACCATCATCTTCTATCTGAACATCTTACTGCACTGTTCCAATACAGCTGTAATAAAATATTTGACGTCTTTTTGTGAGATGATTGTAACAATGGGATTTATGCTTAATAGATAAATTACAACTCTGTATTTAACACATGGTCAAAGGATTAAAAAGAGGTGTAGAAAAACTAAATTATTCCAATTTTATGCACAACAGTATATTTAAATAGTATTTAGTAAATGTTAGGAATAAAAATGTGCTTCGTGGCATCGAAGGCAACATAAACAAACTCACAAAAGAGATGCAAGCGGCCAGCAGTAAGATCCTGACCAACAGGTCCTCAAACTGTTCCACCACCAGCTCCCAGATACTCTTTCCTGATCAAACAAAACACACAATCTCGTATACTCACTTAGTTTCTTATCACATGGTGTGTATGATACTTCTGCATGCACAGTTGGAGATAAAACAATGGATGAAGATTTAAGAGATGATTGTTTTTTCTTAAATGACATCCCTCTGTGCATTAATGTATATGTATGGTGTATAAACTACTCCATACTTCACACAGTTGGATGTTATTTTGTTGTGTTTTTGGACTAATTTGGCTTATTTGTAGCTGACTGTGGGATGTATAATGGCTCAGAAAATGGGTAGAAATGACAGTGGACATTCATCAAGGGTTATAGTTACTTATCTAAGTCCTCAAAGATCTGATTTTATTATTGAGTACTATGTCAAATGTGTAATTAAACTGTAAAGAAACAATAATAATTTCTTCCTTTGTTTCTGGGTAAATGATATACTGTATATGAAAGCCATATTTGACATGCATCTAACTGACTTTTTACAAAATCACTAACCACTGTAAAGCCAATGGTACCATCAGACTACTGCTGAAAGACTGGAGGCAAATATCCAACTCTTCCCAGTCAAAGAAAATAAATGGACTCACATCAACTGTTTCCTTGAGGTGTTTATGGTGTGAACGTATTATTAGTTTGGGTCAGTATCTATCTTCAGGCCTGTGGAGCCCCATTGGACAGAGCCAGTAGCCAATGACAGGTGTAAAGTAAATGGCTGTGTGACTTGTCATTGTAGGAAGTGAGAGGAACAGATGTGTCCGTGGGTGGCACGAAGTTAAAAGATGCACACGGATCAACAAACAGGACATGCAATTTAAAGATGAATCATTGAAAAGCAGGTGTTGAAAGCGGACTCACCCTCTTCTGCCGGCAGCTCTGAGAAAGAAGACGGAAAAACAACACATTAGCACCAAACAGCTACACGCCACATTAACTGTTCTATTTAAAGATCAGTGAGGCGAGCACTGTTTTGACCCATAATCTGTTCAAAAATGACTAGAAGCAGTGAATTAATGACTTTACAGTAGGAAAAAAAATTCAGCTTAACATTCCAATAAATATTTTCTACATGAATTATACTGGATCTGCTTTTATAACACTCATGTTAATCACTATGTGATTAATTAATGGTAAGTAGCAGTTGGTTTCTTTAAGACCCACTTGTCCTGGTGCCAGTTTATGACCGGTTTGACTCAAATATAGTGACTTCACCTTTACCGTGACCTTAATTACTCTGTTATTCCTGTTTGATGCTACTCTGTCAACATCCACTTGGCAGATGAGATGCAGCACCCCAAATAAAGCTGACCAGCACTGTGGTTGAATGGGAATTATTGCAATCAAAAGCCTCTATGTAAGGATCTTTTTTTCTTTTTTTTTTTTTTTGTAGTATCAAGAAAACATAAATTATACTATATAGATCTTTTGATACATCATTGCAAGTGCATTTAGTCACATTAACATCACTTGCCTTGATTAAGTGTGTAAGCTTCACAGCCAAAAACACAGGGATCATTAAGATAGTCCTGTGCTTTTATTATCTTAACAAATCATAAATGAAATATTCTCTTAAGCTTCTATGTCAAGACAAAAGGTTAATATTGAAGTTACACAGAATAAAAGTCATCTTTACTAAGCCAATTACAGCACTAAAAGAAACCTGAAACTCTAATGCACCTGCTGCAGAACCATCGCTGCCCCATTGTGTTTCTCACTTTTCCTTGAATAGATGATCTGTAGAGGCAAAGACAATGCCATTTCATCTTTCTCCATCTAAACAACTCTATATCTGTCTATCTTTCACATCTGTGTCCCTGCTCTTGTCTTTCTCTCAAAGCCAAATCCAATTTTTCTCCTCCTGGACCTTCTCATCCTCTCCTTTTCAGTAAACTTTTTCACTCTTCATCCATGCTTTCATTTCTTCCTCACCGTTGAAGCCATACTTTTCCTGGTTCTTCTGAACCTGCTCAGGTGTGAGGCCTGTTTCTTCAGTCACGCCAAAGTAGGACAGAACGTCCGGTGACTCTTTGGTGTGTGCGTTCTCCATCTTCACTAAAACGGAGAGGCTTCAGAATAGAGGGATAAAAAAAACACACACACACAACACACACACTTAGATTAACACATGCATCAGTCTGAGTTAAGTTAAAAACAATGATGTGACCAAAGATTTCTTTACCCACCACTTTCTTGATGTGTGGGATTGGGATTAAAACCTGGCAACCCCCCTGTGTTCACACTTGCTCTCTCTCTACCCCCTCTCTCTGGGCTGGTGCTCTCCTCTCTGAGCCCTGGACTGACAGAAAGTGCAACCCGGCAAACTCTCCTGAAAAGTTTTATACAGATGAAAAAGTGGCCTCATTGGTGCTTGTCCACCATGCACCCACCCCTCATTGGCTGAGAACGTCACAAATAGGTGGGCAGGGAAGGCCCTGTGTTAAAGAATAGGCAGTGGGGGAGTGGGAGAGGGCAACAACTGCAGAGGGGTCTAGTGCAGAGCATGCTGTAAATAAGATGTGCAGCATGCATGGTCAGGACAATGAGGAGGGGGCGACATCACGGTGACACTTTGTGAATGAGAGGTAGGGGACATTGATAAGAACATGTGAGGCACAACATGCAACATCTTCTGGAAGTGAAACCTTGAATGGTCCCTAAGTGTGAGGGTTGTTCAAAGCTCAAATGTGTCACCTTCAGACCTGTTGCAACACAATCATCTAGAAGAGTTTTTTTTTTGAAGGCATGAAAAAAATCTGTTAAATGTTAAGATGAATCACTAGTAGGGCACAGAAAAACATGTGCACACTGTTTATCACTTGGTGAACAGGAAAAGGGGGAGGTCCAACTCTACTATTTGTCCTCCTCCATGAATGGAGGCTTCGCGTTTCATTCACTTGAATCCATTTATTACTGGGAATAACATGGATAGTTTAGGAGAAGCAGAGGTTATGGTTAAAGGTTTTTAAAACAGACAACTGCTAATTATGGGTCTAGAAAATTATAACAAAGAGCAGCTACTTTGTCTGAATATTCAATATGAAGTGATTGTGATTTATTGTATTTTATATCACAGAACTAAAAACCCATTAAGCTAAGACATAAAATACAATTCAATGTACACTTTATTTCATATGTATGAAAAATAGGTCATTTTATCACTTGTTACAAAATGTGTTACAATACATACACAAGTAAGTTAATTTGTGTGTTTCCTGTGTTTAGTCTCTCAAATGTCAGTGTGTGTGATGTTGCATGATGGGACTTGTTTACACCTCAACTTCACATGTTTTCCAATCAAATCCAAATTTATTTATAAAGCAGTTTAAAACAACCACAGTGGACCAAAGTGCTGAACATGAAAATAAATAAATAAAAAACAAGAGTAAAATACAAGAATAGATAAAAGCAATAAAATCTGTACAATCAAGAACAACAACACATTAAGAATAATGTGTCAATAAAACCAATACCAAGTAAAACAAATGAGTAAGGATGATACATTACAAACGTCTCACACAGTTTCAAAAGCCAAGGAGAAAAAAATTAACGGCAGACAGAGAAGAAGCCTGTCTGATATGGAGGCAGGTCATTCCATAGTGTAGGAGCTGCTGCAGCGAAGGCACGCTCACCCCTGAACTTGTGCTTAGTTTTAGGTACCATCAGGAGCAGGTGGTCAGCTGACCTGAGAGAGCAGGGGTTGGGGGGTGCATAAGGCTGCAGCAGCTCAGAAAGGTAGGGCGGGGGAAAGCTATTGAGGGATTTAAAAGTAAATAAAATAATCTTAAAACTGATCCTTAAATGTACAGGCAGCCAGTGTGAGGCTAAAATGGAGGAAATGTGCTGGTGTTTGTGAGTGTCGGTTGAAAGACACTCTGAAGATGGGCAATGGAGGAACCACTAACCCCCACATAAAGTGTATGTTTTAGTGACATATAGGATGTAGTTTGATATTAGATAAGTTGACTTGTCCAAGAAGTAAGAAATCAACATTAACGTCACTCTGCACATTAGCATAAAAGCTACTTACGGTGCATTAGTATAGGTCAACTATTCATGCATGCTGCACTGCATTTGTCCAGCAGTCACTGCCAAATTGTTCTGGGCATAGCAACATTGTATTCCAAAATTACTAATATCTCACATATCTCATATCAACTTTGCCACTACCGTCTTTTGCTACTGTCTTCCTTGACCAAAAATATATAAGAATGCCCTCCTGAGACCCAGGAATGTTAAAGTTTGGGCTTTTTTTTTTTTACATTAAACAATTGAAAACTGCATAATGCAACAGTTTTTTCAGATACATTTTAAAAATTGTTTTTTATTTATTTATTTGCAATGCACAACATTTTTAAGTAAAACTGTCAAACTTTTGTCCCCTACAGACAACAAAATTGTACTGCTGGGTCTCAGGAGGATACCAAACTGTAGCAGTCGGCTCTTTTCAGATTTTGTGTGATTCCTGAGATGTACGCAGAGGCCACACTTGACTTTTATGATAGTAACACTGCTGTTTTCTGAAATAGCATGAAACTAATTAAACACAGTGGTATTCCTGTTACTTCTATTGATCTGTTTTATCTGGTGTTTTCTCATGACAGGTTGAATTGAACTGGGGTTTAAAACTGAATAATGTTAGTTATTCAATATAACTTTTTTTCTATTACAATTATTTGGTCTCATGTATTGGTAGCTACACAAGTTAACATATACAACATAGGTCTAACTGTTTTATTGCATGTATGTTAAAGATTTTATCTCTTATTTTTATTATTTCTTTTCATGTTATATGATTGATGTCAGTTTATGGCCATAAAGATGAGGGGGTTGTCATCAGTGCATCATTCTTTATCCATCATTTTGTCTCTTAGCAGGCACACCTCCTGTTTCCTTTCTTTTTTTAATCTTATTTCTACCCCCCTACAGGCTAATGTCCGTGTTTAAGCTGCCCTGCTGTGTGTTTCCCCTTTGACTCTGTGGTGCTGTTGTAGCAGCACTGAGCTCAAGGTGGCTCACTGACATTTAGCTCAATCTCCCTTTGGGATCAGGTTACTGCGGCTTGTTCTAAGCACTGTGCTCTAATGCTAATAAAACACCAGTGATAATGCTGCGCCACCCGTGCAGAGGCACACACACACATCAACACACACATGCCAGTGCTCTTGCACAATGAGAAGGCAATTCTTGAAACTCTGGATTGTTACGGGGAAAGAATGATTATGTGTCCACGGTATCATGTATGTGAAGCCATTTGAGCTTGCAGTGAAATTTAATTTAACTCAAATCAAATCTTCTTTAATAATTTGATTTGTTGATGTTATTTATTTATTTATTTTTTATCATTGTGAGAACAATTTCCTGAAATGAATTAGTTTTGCAGGTGTTAATGGTATTAGTAGTTAACCTTCAGAACAATTATGCATATTATTTATCAATTTGCTATTTTAATGTACTCTTTTAAAAGGTTTGCACAAATGATCCGCTTAACAAGGCTAATCCCACCTTGAATATAATGCAGGTAATATTCTAAGATGTCACTCATATGCAGTGTTCTGCGGTTGCACTGTATATTTGGAGTTAAATGCAGAGCATGAGGGGAAGTTTAGGAGCCAGAAGCAGACAAGGTCAGGGACAAAGCTAAAGTTTTCCAACAAGGCAGGCGACAAGCAAAGGTCTGGGGGCGAAAGCTGAGAACGGTAACCTGATAGCATGTAACATGTAAATAACTAGCCTGGAATGATCGACACGGTGGTACAAAACACTGTAAGACAGCCTGAGAGAAAGTGACTTTGTGTATATATACAGCGGCTGACTGGGATGAGATTTGAAGCAGGTGGATTTGGCAGCTGACTGTGAAACAGATAGAGCTGATAACAGAAGACAAATGTCATGTTTTCAGGAGTAATTGTCGACTGACGGTTATTTAAGACCTCGGGTAGTATAGTAAGGGCATATCGGTCTATCTACTGTATAGTCATTAAAGATAGAGATAAATAAATGTGTCTTCTGTAATTTCTCCAACTTCCAAAAGAGAGCAATACTTTAATCATTTTTACCTCTTTTTACTCACCACCTCCACTTAAAAGTGGATCAACTCCATGAATGCAACACAAGAAGCTTTTGTAACTTAATTATTTTTGTTTGTTTCTTTTGTGCCTTTTGTTACACCGATCAGAAAGATTTATCTGCTCCAACATGTACAAAACAAACAAAAATATTTAATTAAAAATCCTTTAATGGTTGAATGTGTAATGTAGTGGCTTATAAAGATGAAATTGCACGTTGAAACTAATCTATCTTACTGGATTTACTTTGGCAGAATAAGGTTGAACATTTCCACTGCACATGTATATTTCCTTCTCCTATCAACACATTATCACTGTAAAGGTCCTGCTCAACCTGCTGAAGGTACCCTAAAAATGGACACATTTTCTTTGTTTGAGATGTAATTTCTAACATCATGTGCACATGTTCCACAAAAACTCCTTCTTTCCTGACACTATTTTGCACACGCACTGTTGCAGCATGTTGTCCTTAGTTCCACTCCAGAACTACAATGGGTGACTTTTACCCCTATTCTCCAATAGTGGAGGCAGCCAGATCTATCTACAGCCCTGGCAGAGCATTAACAGTGTGGAGACAGGTCTGGAAATGAGAGACTGGGTTGTAAACAACTGAATACTCCTTGTCTCACCCTCTCCTACAATGGCTGCTACTAACATAAAAACAAGTCCCACCTTATAGTAGGCCTTTCTGTGTGTAGTTTTCCTGTTTTCTCCATGCTGCATGGGTTACTCATCAAAAACAGGTACATGTAAGTTCATCTCTTGCAGGTATCCCTGACAACAGTGAGTGCTGATGGAGTCTCTGAATGCCTTCTATGGCAGCTCACTGCTCCTATAATGTGCTAATGCTAAACTTCATGCTAATGCTAATACAAATTCAGAATACTTTATTAATCCCTGAGGCATGTAATGTAATGCTACTGCTGTTGCTACTGCTAGGTGCTGTGTGCATATTAGAATGGGTAAGTGAAAGGTAAGGTAAGGTAAGAGAAACTATGGGAATAATAAAGCGAGTTAACCGTTAGCCTGTAATGTGCTAAATGCTATTGCTAATCACTCATACTATTGCTGTTGTGCAGTAAGATATTTCCTTACAGGTGTGATGAAGTGATCTCGAACATTTAAAAAGTCAGTTTGGTCTGAGCATTTAGGCATAGACAGACAGACAGACAGAAAGAAAGAAAGAAAGAAAGTACCTGGGGAAAAAAAACACAAACCTAGATAATTAAACTGTAAGGTGCAAAAACAAATTGTAATGATTTCTGTGATGAAGGTGCAAAATTGTATCTGGTGATCACTAATGCAATTACACTAATGTTGAATACAACCTGGAATAAAACATGAAAGAATAAATCTGGTGTAAACAACTGTAGAAACATGATTTTGCAGCACCTTTGCTGGATGGGGCACTCCCTCTGAAAGTAAAAATATCTCATTCTAAGTTAACACAGATGATTATACCCTAATGGAAGTATAATTATCATATTCTATTTCTGCAATTAGATCCCCCTAAATCTTCCACTCTCAAATGTTAAAAAAAAGGGGGTTTCTATGGAGGATTTAACTCATAAAAAGGCAAATCCCAAACTCAGAGGCTCAGATTTCACATTCTGCTGTCCCCTCAAATGATTATGTGCATAATGATTTGAAACTGGGATGGGGACAGGTTCAGTTGTGATGTAACACGTGTGTGTGTGTGTGTGTGTGTGTGTGTGTGTGTGTGTGTGTGTGTGTGTGTGTGTGTGTGTGTGTGTGTGT
>JAPSES010000069.1:3025993-3042270 GCA_029822895.1 Maxillicosta whitleyi | reverse complement strand
GGGGTGCTATGGCCTTGAAAGCCCAGTTCCGGTGTGGTCCACAACGACGCTCGCTCCAAGCCCACAGAAAGACAATAGAAGCTGGGCGTTGACCTCTGACCACCTCCCTTGGCCCTATCCCGTCCAGTCCCGCTCTGGGATGGCAGGAAGAGTTAAGGATGTATTGTCATCCAGGAAAAAACTCAGCCTCGGTTTCAGAACCTCCCTTCCTCTGTATGGATGAGGCCGTGTCTTTATTTAGCGTCAGGACCTGTAATGGCCTGGTCATAGGTCAAAACATGCAGGAATACAGAAGCGACAGAGCGCAGGAGACGGCACGGGTCAGGATCATTTTTGTCATCATGACTGAATCTGACCTGACACTCCCTCCAGATTGTAGACGCTGCTCCCACCCTCAGTCAACGAAAAGACAATGAACGGTGTCTATAAATAAATCAGTGTGAATGACTCACTTTCAAGATCAACCACTTAACATATAATGAACACAAATGAACTCCGGGCATTAACATAACAGCAGCTGTCTGACTCAACATTTTCTCTACTTTTCTCTATTATGGAAGTGAATTGTACTAAATACCTTTTCTAAGAACTCACACATCTCTTTGTTTCTTTACACATCACCTACAAACACACTTGTCATGCTTTGTTTCTGTGACGGAAGCACGAGCAGAACGACAAATTCTGTGAATGACTAATGCAACACTAAAATAAAACATAGTAATAGTTTATGGTGTACAAGAATAAAGCAGGTTTATTAAAAAAATACATGCTGGTTTTATTTATTTATTTTTTTATTAAATGGAGTTTTATGGACAACAATTAGAATAATATCCAAAAAAACCAAAAAAGAACAAGGAAATGAGAGACCAAAAGAAAACTGTGTAATGTAACAACAGTCAGTCTGTTGATTTTGTGTAAATATAGTCTATTTATTCTACTTCGTACCCAGTAGTGGTTCTTGGTGTCTCAGTCTGTGTTAATTTTTTTATTATACTGTAAATATTTCTATAATTGTGGATATACACTGGTCCTTTGATGGAATGGTTACCTTCTTGCAGTTACTTGTTATAGCTTTTTTTTTGTTTTGTTTTTTTTTTGCAGCTATTAAAAGTATTTTAACCAAATATGCATAGTTTTTAAGAATGATAGTGTCCTGAAAGTTACAAAGATATAGAAAATCAGAAATCAGTGGGATTGAATAACACAATACATGTTATAGAATGTCCCAAATCACCTTCCAAAACACATATGACATATGGACATTTCAAAAATATATGTGAACGGTCTACATCGACTTCATTTTTTTAAGTAATTCACTTTTTATAAGTATAGACTTTTGCTGTAATAAAGAAAAAAAACAGTGACACCAAATACAAACTAAATTAAAAACACGTCATTTCATTGAGTAAGACTTAAATTAAAAATGCAAATTAAAAAATGTGATGAAATTTGCAAAACCCTACTAATTCTAGAGCAGAAAAATGTGACTTAGGATGAAGTAAAGACAAAGTGGTGACTCCAATGAGAAATTAGAAAGTGTATTTTTTGAAAGTCTTGCTTTAAATTTGCATAAAATGACCACTCGTCTTCATCCATAAGGTGTAAACACTTCAATAACCTGATAATAGGAAACAGAATGTCACACAGTCTGTGATGCACATCAGACATCTTTGCCTCCGCTCCCGTCGAGAGCTGTTGGAGCTGTAGGAGAGTCTGCTGAACATTTATTGTGCTGATCCGATGCGCTCCGGATAAGAGCACTACAGACGCACTTTTGTCATTCTGGTGACTGATTATATAAGGATGGGTTCGTGATTGCTCATCCTTCACATATTCGAGCCGTGCCCAAAATAGTCCTCCTGTATTAGGTCTTTCAGCATAAAAACAGAATGGTGAACATATTTTAGCTTTTTCTTTAATTAGAACCTTAATAATTACAGCATTCATTGACTCTCCTGTTTTCCTCTGGAACCCACAGCGCGCTCTGCTTTTCTATTTTTCTGTGTTTGTGTCTATTTGCATGAAGTTTTATTACTGTAAATTACATTCCATACAAAGGCAGGTAAGTCTCAAAACAAGATGAGTCGTAATTAGATGCATAAATCTACAGTATGTAATTTCTTCTGTGAGGCGTCTCTTATTAAAACTAAAAGGAAGATGAATTTTCACCAGCACTGCAGACAAATTGTGTTTACAGACGATTAAGAACGATAGAATGAAGTTTTATCCATCTTATATTTTAGTGGCTTTTATTCATGTTATACCATTTGACCATTTGAGTAAAATTAAAGCTGTTACATTGAGTACACTTATTAAAAATTACATACATATTGAGACAGTTTGTAGGATTTAAATTATTGTCAGAATAAAAATCTATATATGTCAAAATTCTTCCTGATTGAGAGTTGAACACAGTTGGGTACTTTTAAGTCGTTAAACAGTAGTTTTAAATGATTGTTTATGATCAGAATAACACCAATACTTCATAAATCTAGAGGTAGAACATTTTAATCATAAAAAAAACCTTTTAAACATGAATTACATTAAAACTAACTCTGAAAAAATTTGTAAATATAGATAACAATGTAACAAATTTGATCCTATAGATGAAAAAAAAAAAACAACAAACACTTATTGCAATATTTAATTCCATGTAAATTATGTTATGGCATATCATTATCCTCCTGATAGTGACTTTTTTGTCTATAAAGTGTATTTCTCAAAATTTGGAAACATCTAATAGAATACCTGTTGTTCCATTAATTCTATCAATACATGTAAATTATTGGTGTAAAATACAGTTTATCATATTTTCATTGTCATCAAATATGATCCAATTGGATGTTCAGAGGCTCCGTGGTTACCATGGAAACATCGTTATTTTCTACACATTGATTCACCAGTAAAACCCATGGAGTTGGATAAATAGCAACACATGGAGACACATAACTTATGTTCAGGTAATGCATTATATTTTGCTGGAAAAGTTCATTTTTCTTCATTTTTCTCTGTTTTGATATAATTCACTTTGAACATCTGAACATGATCAGTGAATTAAATACAGGTAAATGCATGAATTACACCAAAAAAAAAAAAAAAAAAGCAAAATACAGAGGATAATATTATAGAAAAAAGGTGCTAAATCAGTAAACAAAGATAGAAATAGAGAAAAAGTAGATTTGGGACTTGGCACTGTTTTTTGTTTTTTTTTAATGGGTTAATGTGGAAATGTTACATGTCACATCTTTCACCATGTGTCTGGTTTAGTAAAATACCAAAAGTAGATGACACACTGGGTTACATCAACTTGCACCAGACCCGCTGACACTCAACGGGCGCTCTGGTTGACGTTTGGCGTTCCTGTGCGAGTAGAGAGACGACGGCAGGGACAACAGAGGAGGGTTTGTGTCAGAGGGGAGTGGAAGGCACAAGAATCTCCACGCGGCTCTGAAATCTGTGGAATCTGCTGAGCGCATACAAGCCCAGATGAAACCGAGAGGACGCTGCAGTACACTCCCACTCCTAGTCTATTGGGCATGTGTGCGTGTGTGTGTGCGTGTGTGTGTGTGTGTGTGCTTCTGCTGGGCTTAAGCTCAGTACATTCAGGGGACGTCCTGTAAATGACAAACTGATACAGTCTGTACAGTGACAGAATGAAAGGCCTTATCTTCTACTGAATAACACACAAATATTTGGTTCAGTAAACTCAGCCTTGGCCTGAAGCTAAGTCACAGATTCCTCTTTATTTTGTGTCAAGTACTTCTAAAAGATCTGCAAGTAAAGTCTGACTGATACTGGATTTGTGGAGCTGATGCTGTTACAGATTGGAAACAGCCAGTATTTCTGCTGTAGTAACTGAATACATGTTTATGTTTGTAAGAATTAAGTATCTTTATATGTTAGTATATGTCTAATCTATTCTATTCTATTCTATTCTATGTCGCCTGCACCCACAAGTAGCTGGGGTGGGCTCCAGCGACCCCCGTGACCCTAGTGATGATAAATAAAGTGGGTTCAGATAATGAAGGAATGAATGAATTATATATAAGTATGTAGTATACTTTTATTATATTTATTTACTGTATTATAATAGTATGTGGACATGAAACACACACCGAGAGCAAGTCTGTAGTTAAGTGCCCTGCTCAAGAGTACACCAATCAACAATTTATCTTCTGATCCAGGGAATTAAATCAGTTTTACAAACATACGGTCTGCTCACAGTTACAGGGGGGCGGGGCTTAGTGTGACTGATGGGTCATTACATCTTTGACTCTTTTTTTACAGTCGTTGGTGTGTGATTGTTATTGTTTACCATGTTGGTATGTGGCTATTGTTAAATATATAGTATTATAAGGTATACAGTTGTTACTATGTGCAATATACATTAGTTTTGCTAATCTCTCATTTTTTTCACCAGTTTGACTCAGAATAGATGTAATTTTATCATTAATGAAGCTAATCTAATGTCTTCCGTTCTATAAATGGGAGAGGGGGTGGGATTTAATACATTTTTTTTCATCCCACTCCTTTTCAAGCAGTACTTGACAAGTGTTTTTATTTATTTAATTTTATTAATTCTTTCCTTGATTTTGCAAAATGCTTTGTGTATCTGCTTGGCCATTGGCCATCTTTGTATTTATGAATTGTTCCGATTCTTTCCTTTTGCTCGAAACAAAATAAAACAAAACAAAACAAACAAACCAGTGGTCCTATGGTCTCCAACCTTCTAGGCCCCAGCTGCCTCACAATGATCCCTAAAACAAATCTGTCAAATACATAGATATGTCATGTAGGCAGGATATTTTATAGTTTAATAATAAAATCATATTTCACTCTCACTTCACTTAAACGTATAAAAAGACTGTGTGATAAAAAAATCAAAGTATATATGATTTGATTTAAGCATCTTTTCTGCACAGTATGTTATGTATCGGTCAGTAGACATGTAAAAACGTATTAGTGTTGATGAGGATAGAACCAGAACGTCCCTCACATTTCAGTTGTGTCCCATAGAACTTCATTTTGGAAAAAAAAAAAAAAAAAAGATCGATCCTGTTTGAATTATTTGTCAAAAAGTCAAGAAAGTAGCAGTTTGTGGTAGAACTGACGCTGTTTTAAGTCGTAGTGATTTTCACCACAGTCTGAAAAATATAGATAAAAGGCACTGAGTCAGTAGCCATTTTGGTGTTCTGTAAAGTGTACCGCGTGTAATGAGAGACACAGTTTATTGAGCTGTTTAACACAAAGGTAGATGTTTCTTAACTTTCTTTGCCACAAACTGAAACTTTCTTGGCTCATGAAATGGTCATTCAAATTGTCAAATATATAAATGGTGGCACGGCGGGATCAAAAACCAGCAGTGACCGCCATTCATATTTTCCCCAAAGTTAATATAATGGCAGGGGTGGAACATCAGCTCTCTATGGGGACCAAAAAGGAAGGATGGGGTCATAAATCTACAACACTGCTCTGTCTATTCCAATCACCCTCAAGCGTTTTAATTCTAAAATGGAACTGGACCTTTGGCCTCATCTCGTTTGCTCAAGGGTTTGTTCTCTGATGGTTAGAACTGTATTTCACTTTCCTGAGTCCGTCCTAACACATTTCATGTCATACGCTTAACCCTTTCTCAGATGTCTTTAATTTTCCTTACTGTCAGTACCTCTGATTATTCATATCACTAACTCTCTATTGTGTGAAATGTTCAGAAAAACCCCACAGTGACATAAACTTTCCTCTCTATGAAGGGAAGTGTTAAACAGGAACTGTCGACACATCTTCCTTCAGTATGCTTCCCTCTGTACTGGCTTAACTTCCTGACTTGAAAGAGAAATCGGTATACAAACACACCCAAACGCATGAAGCAAATGCACAGAGGATCATGGGAAAGGAGGATTCATTACAATGTAGAAGATGGTCTATGTGGGAATGACAGCACTGAATAAATGAACCCAGGCATCAACAAGACTATTCTGAAATGCAGATTTGCATCACATATGATATGCTTTTACATTCATATGTGTTAATCTCATGTAATACCCATAAGGAAGGAAGACTGAAAAGGACAACACAGCTGCAAAGACAATGAAAAGAACCCGACAAAGCCTGGGAATACTTCAGATTACAACAAAACACACACTACTCACAACTATTACCAGTATTTCATTACAAAATAAACTGAAAAAACTATTAATGCTTTATATTGAAGTGGAATAGGTGTTAATTATCAATAGCTATGATTAAGTCCTTAATAATAATAATAAAAAAGTATGTACTCCAGTAAAGGTTATGTGATGACAAAATACTAAACCTTTACTCTAAATGAGATAAATGATATAATTGTGTTTATATTGATATTCTAAACAATGATACAAAACTCAGAAGATTTGTGTGAAGGTGTCAGAAGGTTCTTATAAATGTGTCATTATATTATATTAATTAAAGAAAATTTGTTTTTACATAAACAAATAAATATGTCATTATCAAACTGTAAATTGTTTGTAATGGTATTATTAAGACACATCATATTAAGACATAATGTCAATAAGCAGCATCCAATAAGGGCTTTAAAAGTCTTTATTATCTTTCACTAATGTTTATTATTTAAGGACTTTAAAGAGGATATATAGTAAAACACAACTTTAAATTATTGTCAGAGATGTTCTGATATTATGTCAGGCCGATGCGTCGCTGTGAATAAGTGTGGCCACTAGAGGGAGTAGTGAGTGAGTCACTCTGCTGGCGAGTGATAAAAACTAGCACCAAGGCCGAGCTAAAGTGAAAACCAGTAAGAAACAACTCAATGCAAGTGACAAAGTGATAAAAAAAAAAAAAAAAATTAAAATAGAAGCACTGTTGTTGTTTTCACCACTGGAAACAAACAGCTCTACATGAAAAGGATGGAGTTTGATGATGAAATGGGAGCGTTTCTTCTGCACAGATGACTTTATGATGGTGTAATGTTTCTATGTGATGTTATCTGCACTAAATTTACTATTTGTTGATCTGTGGTTCAACCTAAACTGTGACAGTTCAGACGTGGTTTGGACAAATCCAAGCACATCTTAAGTGCAGCTACATTTTCTATATAAAACAGAGCTAAGCTAACAGACTTATGACATAAACTATTGGATATCACAGGTTCTACATTTGTGGTTTGGGTATAGATTATGTTCTTTTATACAACATCCAAATGACAGTTTGTGATGAGAATATATAAGCCCTTTAAAGGAGTGATATTTTCTTTTTTTTTTAAACGGAAGTATCCATTTTAAAACATTTCCCTGTGGTCTACATAAACTGTAAATGTTCTACTTGGGTCTGAATTCTTCATTAATTCAACTCCATAGTTCCATCTTCAACACTATTTCTGAGTAATGACACCAAAAAGGTCTTTTTAAGCACTGGCCCTTTAAACGCAGCCACTTCTCACCCCACCTGACTGTGCTGCTCTGTCCTGTTCAACCAACAACTGAACATTTTATTTAATCGGCTCAAAGTTTGGACATATTTTCAGTTTGTACTAAAACCACTGCTGCTGATAAACGATTATGTCATACTAAGAGAAATGTTAGTAGGAAGTCTTGACCTTATATGTACAAATATCATGATCTAACAAATGATGTTATAAAATGTAACAAATTAAAAAGGAATTAAAACAGGTAACCATAGCTCATTCATTTTAACTGTTGTGACAGAACAGACAGGCTAATTAATGATGCATTGCTACTGAGTATCATGCTTAATTTTGTTTCCAGATTTAACCACGTTCAGAATTACTAATAAAAACAAACTGTGTATACTATGTATGGAATTGCTTGGAGTGTGCCACATTTCAAGGATTTGGGCAAATTCTTTGTCTCTTTTCCTTTCCTTTTCTAATCTTCTATATGAGTAAATAAAGCCAAACCAATAAAGTGTTTCCAAAAATATTGAAAAATGAGAACTTGACTTTTTTTGGCTGCTATATTGTGTTTCTGTGAAGTCAGAGGCAGTCCGTATGCAGTGTTATGTAAGAAGCATGTATTCAGCTGTCAGTGCCCACTCCTGTAGAAACAGTAATAACACTGATGTGGGTGGATACTAAATGAAGTAACACTGAACAGCTCAAACTAAGTTAAAACCCATTTCTACCACTACATCACATCTGTTCCTCTGTTGCACTGACTGACATGTTTCAGTGACAGTTCACCGTCTTGACTTCAGCCTTTTTCATTAAGTTACTCTTTTCAGATGACTGATGGATGAGTGTTGTTTGTACTCCAACTGCTCAGACTCAGAAAGTCTTTGGCAGCTAAAAATAAGCTGTTGCTTTGAATACCAATCACTCCGATACAACAGCAGAGCCCATTTTAATATTCTTGAGTCACACAGACTCACACAGAGCCTCCGTCTGTTTTCCAAGCGTTCACAGGTTGATGTAACCCAGGTTTAGACTTGTTTCTGGTTTTCCTCACGAGATTAGATACAGAGACAAAGTTAACGCTCTAAACCCCTGACACAGCTGCACCTCACACCTCATATGGAGCTGTTTTAGCTGAAGATATACACTAAGATATCAGGCTGACTCTAAAATAAAGATGTTTTTGGATGGCGCTTGTTCTCTGGAATGTTACAGCGAACATTTAAGACAAATTACAGCCGAAACTCACAAAGATCATAGATGTTTCCAATATACATAATAAATAAAATAGCCTTTTTTTTTTAGCATCACTGGGCAAATTTTCCATAATTCCCTTTAATTATAGGCAAGATAATGCAAATCTATTTGTATAGCACAATTCATACACAGGGTAATTCATAGTGCTTTACAAAAGACATGTTACAAACATACAATTACAATTAAAACAAAAATAATAATCAATTAAAATAGAGTAAAACATAATACTATGCATTGTTTCACTTAACTTGTCATATTTTATTAAATTGATATGATAATGCATTCCTCACTTTTCTTCTCCATTTACATACATTGTTAATTGCATTACATGATAGTATTCCAACACATTAAATATTTGCTACATCAGTGGCAGGCTGTGTACTTCACACCTAGGCCTTCAGTAGTGTTATACTATCAATACTCTACAAAAAGTTAAATATAACAATATGTTGTATATCACGTAGGGAAAAAAAAGCCATGAAACGCCACACAATGAACACAACTAGTCTCCTTTCACTACATCCACAGCTGCACCATGTATCTGAAGGATCAATATTATTTACTGAATAAAATGACAAAAACATACAAATATGAATAAACTCAACAAATATACTGAGAAAAGACAATTGGGAGTATTTTATACAATTTAATGAAAACAAATATAAATATGTAAGGTATAAATGTGGGTCAGGGATTCTTATTCTTAAACATGGAAGGCCTTGCTGACCTTGACATGATACCAATGATAGTTTCGTATCAGGTGTCGCTCTATTATTCCGATTCTTACACTTGTGCTACTTGATGCTGTAGTTAAAGTGATGAAGCTGTGATGCTTGTATTAACATTTTTTAATGTCAGTATTAACATATTAAGTCTCAAACTGGGCACAGGGTGCTTATTTGCACCCTAAGGCTCTCCACAGGTGTGTGTTTGAGTGGGCAGACTGATTGATTGTCTCTAAGGAAGTATTAAAAAGCAAACAACTCCTTCAATAATAACCATCCGTCATGTTTATCACCCTCTGACTCAGCCACTGGAGATTTGCATCTCTCTCCTGCTGATTCTGTTTGACAGAGGAGTACTTTAGCTGTGAGCGTTTCAGTCAGTGGCATGGAAGGAGCAGTCAGTGTGTGTGTGTAAGTGCTGCTCTGTCAGTTACTTCATATTTTCCCCATGCTTGGCCAGGGGACTGATGTGTAACTGCAGGCTTTACTAAAGCAGCACACATAGGGTGCTGCAGGCTCACCATAGCTACACAGCTCCAGGTCAATGACAGAGCTATTCTTTTCATTTCAGACAGAGAAGAAAACATTTACATGCTGAGATTTTATACAGAAATAGAATAGAGTACAGAGTGCTGCAGGGATGACACATTTTTTCTAGCCTAATATGGAAATTAACATCATCCTACGACAAATAGCCAAAAGGATTCACTGACATTTAGATTTTGCAGAAAACAAGCTCCATGGAAAATGAAAATTTATCATTTAGTATGAAAGTTTGACTTTTAAGATTTACATCTCCAAGGATGCATGACTTTACTGCCACTACAGTTAATTTGCAGCTCATAACATGACGTCACACACTTACATTGTCCATGAAAACCATCATAATTTGACCTGATCTGTTTAGTAAGCAGACCTCACAACAATACAAGGATGAATTTCACACTCAGTGGATGATGTTTAATAGATAACCTCTATAGTCTAGTTTAGTTTCATATTAGCTTTGCCTTTTTAAAGACTCTGGCACATTTTATATCATTTATATCGTAGAATAAAAGATAAAAACTTTGCCAGTTTAGATCAATCATAGACCTCAGTTTGACTAAGTTGACTAATAAGAAGTTTTAACATTTATTCATTTTAAGCATGAAAATATTGGACAATAGAAGCATGACATCACCCACTCATTAACATTTTGAAGTGACCATATTTGAACAAAGAGGGTGGAACAGAGTTGAGCTAATGCTAAGTGCTAGTGCTAGGTCAAAGGCATTTTACCTTCTTATTAGTAGAAGCTCTTAACCACAGCAACATCCACACATCTAAATAAAATGAATGAGACTGGAATGAAAGAAGACAATTGGGAGCCGACCCCAGTGGCCATCAGCGGCATTACAGCTTTAAGATACTTAAACATCGATCTCACTGTGGAGCCCAGATCCTTGACCTTCGGGTTTAAGTCCAATTTCTGCAGTACTCCACACAAACAGCTGCTTTTGATCATTAATACCATCCAGTGAGCTCATTCTGAACAATTCCCACAAATGATCATCTGTGAACCTGTCAGACTCAGCTGGTCTCTGCTTGCAGAAATGTCATGTAAAGCAGTCTCTCTTTCATCTCTCCACATCTCTCTCCTGTGCTCATTCCATCCTCCAACCCACCCTCTTGTCTTTCTTATAAGAAAGCGCAGCTGGCTCATGAGTTTGCCTGCCTGAACGGGGCCTCTTTGATCAGCATAAAGAATAACCACTAAGTGACACACTGCCAGGCACCATGGTTACTCAGTGACATGACAAATCGTTGGCCTCCCAGTCCATGTGATCGTCATGTGTAGTTTTGGCAGAGATTAACAACCTCAAGGACAGTCTTAATAAATGTTTGATGGTCCCTTCCAGTACAAATGTGGGTCCTTTAGAGCCACCAACAGCAAAAGTTTTGCATGTTTCTGAATGTGTGGAGCGCACCACTCTCCTAGGTGGGATGGGGGTGTTGGATTTCAAGCTGGACCATTGAACCAGCTGCGAAGCAGGCAAAAGAGGGAACAAAGCTTCCCTCTGTCCCCTCCTGCATTTGTGGATGGGACAAACTGGCTATACAACAGACACCAAAAAGAAGGTTTCCATTACAATAGACTCTTTAGGGGGAAGTCCTGAAAACAGAAGTGTAATGTCAGTCATCACAGCAGGGACTCAGACACTGATAAGACCAGATCTTGATTCTACCTTTCCTCAGGACTCTTTTTCTTTATTTTTTTCTACTCTTCTCCTATTAAAACTCACATTTACATTATATCAGTCCAATGCTATGTGACAATTCCAATCACGAGCCAAAGAGAAAACAAGTTTTTATCTCCTTGGCCAGTCTTCCTGCCCCTGGTCCCCCACCCCTGCTGACCTGAGGCCTGCACTAGAACAAAACCCATTAGCATAAGTTCCTCTCACACAAACACACAGAACAGAGCAGTGATTGACGCGAGGACTATGAAATACATAAAGAGGAAAGAAATAAATGTTCATGTGTGAACATTGAGTACTTAACAAAGCAGAACTTCACAAAGTACAACAGAAGTGACGACATGGTGCGGTTATCTTTATGACACTAGAAGCAGCATTAGTTTCATCAGCAGATGACAAACCAGACAGAAACCTGAACCACCCAATAAAACTGAATCTGTTTCTTCTTTCTATGGATGCTGCGTTTCAAAATTCCCATCTGTGTATTTGCGTTGGTGATTTACCTTCAAGAAAGTTATGTGATCGCTCCCATTTGTCAGTCTGTCTGTCAGCAGGACTACTTAAAAAATAATGCACCAGTTTTAATGAAACATGGTGGCAGAAGAGAAAAGGACAAACCACTTTCTGTAACACTGGAAATCCCAGATTAGAAGTGTAACAAGATCTGATAATATGAAGGAAAACAGGAAATAATTTGTCATTTGTGATTTAATAATAGTGTGGACCATGGTTAAAAGTGACGTGAGGAGTGGACATGTTGCTGATAAACATGTATGACGAACACATTAAAGGCATCACACGTTCATAAAACATATGAATGTCTCACCCACATGAAGACACACTAGATTCAGATCCTTTAGAGTCAATACAAATGGCAAATACAAAGTGATTTTGTTTAGTTTTTGCAAGACATATCATCATGGAATCACTCAACAGTGCTAATGCATGCTGGATTTCCTGATATTGTGAAGGCAAGAGGCTGTAATGATGGTTAGGAGTAAGTAGTAGTGATAATTAGGCTCAAAATAGTCGCTGTCTTTTCCCAAAAATAGCTAAAAGTAGTTCTGCATTATTCAGTCAACTATAAATGAGAAATATTGCATATGCCAGTTGTTTTCTTGTAGTGGATTGTACTTCTACGACTGGTAAATTAGATAGAAATAGATCACTTGTCCAGTACTAGTCGGTTTCAACAGTAACAGTAAAAATGTTCTAATGTTAGATTCATAAATGTAAATATGTCTCAGGCGTGTTCCTCCTCTGTGACAATAAAGTGACTACATTATCTTGGGTTTTGGGAAAGACTTATTTTTGTAGATTGCATGATTAATCACTTAATTGAGAATATAATCAAGAAGATTAACTGACATTAGAAATAATCATTAGCCTTATAGTAAATGCATGTAGTTGTAATTAGTATAAGGTTACACTGCAAAAATTGAAGTGGATTTTTCTCATTTCTAGTCGAAATATCTCATCACACTTTTCTTATTTTTAGATAATAGATGTAGAAAATCCTATTTCACTTGTTCCATTGGAAGATTTTTGCTTAATTCATGATAAAATCTGCCTATTGTCTAAATTCTTATATCTCACTGAAAGGTTCATCTTTAAGTGATTACATCTTATTTTAAGTGTGATGAGAGATTTTAACAAGAAATGAGCAAAAATATACTTGGTAAGATTTGGATTTTTGCAGAAATTCTTATGAGCTATCACAATATGAAGTTGATTGTATTATGCACAGAAATAAAAGTACAATCAGAGCTGATTTTACAGCAGTCACAATCCTGACAAATTCAATACAACTTGCGCAATGTGAGCCAATTTTCTTGAACGGAATCTGTTTCCTATGATGGGAAGTGGTGGTTGATGGGGCGGGGGGTGAGTCTATTTCAGGGCGAGCATCAACTCACCCCCTCTGCTTCCACCCCCGGCAGGGCGCGGCCCTCCGGCTCATTGTCCGGTCGGGGGTGGTGAACCTCCAGCAGAAAGGAATGGGAAATGGAATGTGGCATTGTGGAGTCTCCGTCCAGTATCCCATGGGACACAATCACCAGCAGCTCCACCAACCACCCACCCACTCAGAGGGTTCAGGTTCCACCCCTGACCTGGGCCACAGTGGGCTCGGCCGTTGGGATCGAACAGTGGTGCTGTTGTTTGGAGTGACGTCACTACAGTGTTTCAGAACGAGGATTTACATGGATAATCATCACCGCAAACTGTCATTTATCATACTTTTACTCCATCAATAATCAATAGGAAACCGTCCATCCTTACATTATACCTTTCATTTGCTTCAGACTGCTGTTTTTTCTGACTTCAACCTTTCTCCCGTTAATGACTGTCCAACATTTAACCCATAAAGACCCAAACATCCACCTTCTACCAAAACCATCTGCTGATCTAAAGCTGTTGATCCACTAATTCTATTAATACATGTAAATAATTGGTGTAAAATACAGTTTGTCATCTTTTCATGGTCATTAGATATGACCCATTTGGTTGTTCAGAGGCTCCGTAGTTACCATGGAAACACCCTCATCTTCTACAACATTGATTCACCAGTAAAAACCATGGAGTTGGATCAATCACAGTTACTTTATGTCCAGATAATGATATATTTTTTCTTCAGTTTTCAGTTAATAATCCATAACTTAACTGAGCTTTTATGAACATCTATATGATTACTAAATTAAATGTTGAAAAATACTGGATTTTCTCAGAAAAAATACAAAATAAAGGGTATAATATTGCAATAAACATAGAGAAAAATTCATTTGGGAACTGACACAAATGTCACACTGGGTCCTTATGGGTTAAACTATGCCATTTGAACCTGGTTTGGTATTAAAAAGCCTGATACTGGAGCATCCTCAGCCTCAGGGGTTTTCAGACTCACCATGTAATCATACCTCCCCTGGTCTGAGCCTGTTCATGAACATTCACTACATGTCATATCCTCTCTTCTATATGCTCTCATTTCCTGTCACCACTCCACTGTCTGCAGTCTAACAAGGACAAAACTCTCCAAAGGAAAAAAAAAAAAAAATTAAATACCTGTGCTATTTCTATTTGGCACATACTGTTTTAGCTGTGGTTTGGCCTCCACGTACGTCATTGGATTGTGCCTGAATGTCTTGCAAAACCCTGCAAATAAAGACTTGCCTGTGTGGTGATAGTTATCTCAGGTTTGGTTGATAGTATTATAAGTTTCTGTCTAATTCCCTCCCATAAGACACACAGTAACAACTCATGACACGAGACAGAACGCAGGTGTTTCAATCGTCTGAATCTAGTTTATGCTGCTAAACATACTGTGACAGGTTATTAAGTTTAACCCATAAAGACCCAGTGATACTTTTGTGGCAGTTCCCAAATTAATTTTCTATTTAATCTTAATGATTTATCACCATTTATTATCATACTATCCACTGCATTTTTTTTCCCACTGCAAATCATGTATTTTCCTATATTTAATTTACATGTTTATGAGTAAATTAAACAGTTATTATATCAAAGCAGAGAACTATATTATTAACAGAACATAAAAACAAGCATCTACAAATGGCATTTTGTTAAACTCCATGGGTTTTACTGGTGAGGAGCTGGGACTTTAAGGGTTAAATTTAATTTACTGATTATGTAAACGCTCATAAAAGCTCAGATTAAAATTTAATGTTATTACACCAAAAACAGAGAAAACTCAATAAAAAGTGACCTTTTCAGCAGTGATATCAGTAATTAAATGTAAAATAACTGTCCATCCACTGTCATTGATCCAACTCTATGGGTTTTACTGGTGAATCAATGGTGTAGAAGATAACAGTGTTTCCATGGTAACTACAGAGCCTTTGAACATCCAAATATCTAACAACTATGAAAAGACGACAAACTGCATTTTACCTCAATTATTTACACGTATTGAAAGAACTAATTAATCAACAGGTATTAAAACATTTTACATCAGTAGATAATGTTGTTTTAAGGTGATGTTTGGGTCTGTATGGGTTAAAACTAATGTTGTTTTCATGAGCTATAATTTGTTTAAAGGTAGGTACTAAGAGCTTAATGTATTTCACAACACATAAACAACTGGATACTGTATAAATCAAATTAGCAATGGTAAATTACATTGAATGTCCCAAGAAAGTAGCATCATCTTCCTCTAAAATGTAGGTCTGCCCTCTAAACTGTTTTTTATTTTTTATTTTTAAGAAGAAAGTCACATTATTACATTATGTTTATAGAAAACACATGCATCTGAATACTCATATTCCTGTGTGAATATATTACAGTTCCCTTCTTCCTCTTTGACAGTGACGTGAATATTTTTGGATTGTGGACTGAACAAAACATTTGAGAATTATTTTGGGTTATGAGCAACAGTCCATAATTTTTTGGACACTCACTGAACTAAATTATTAATCTATGAAAAATTAATCAACAAAGACAATAAGGAAAATCAGTCATAGCTGTCATAATTATTAAATCTTCAGTTTGTGGTTTATTGTCATACAAATAAGTGAAACTATCAGTTTGTCTCTTTCTGCTCATTTATGCCATTATTTTGGAACTCTGATGAGAATTTCTCAATAAACCTAATGAAACTAAAATAGAAGAGCTATTTAATGGTGTAGAACATAGATGTTC
>JAPSES010000069.1:3001594-3025893 GCA_029822895.1 Maxillicosta whitleyi | reverse complement strand
TAGTACCATTACTTCATCATTACATTAGTACCATTACTTCCTGGTACCTAACAGAGCAGGTCCACTCACTGTTCATGTACAGGTGGACCTTACAGACCCTGTAGACCACATTGGACCTGAGATCTTTGACTCACTATAACCGTTGCTGTCACTGTCTTGTAATGCATGTAAATATTACCAAAAATAGTCACTTACTCAATACTGAGTTAACATGTATGATGCAGACTGATCACTCAGGCTCATCACATGTTTGGTCTCAGCTTCATCCAGGTCCATCTGCTCTTGGCTTTACTTTAGAATTTCAACCCCTCTCATGTTGAAAATGTCAGTATGTACTTGATGTTTTCACTCATTTGGATGTGGAATCCTTAGCTAACAATGTAGGATGGTCCAGCAAGTGTTGGAAGACGTGCATTTACACACGTTATTTGTCAGTCCTATCCAGAAGGTTATATGACGTAAAGGGTAAAAAACATCTTTGTCTATTTGTAGACGTCTTGTATCCATCCATATAACTGTTCGCAGTAAACCCCCACCCCCATATTACACCATGTGCATGTGCAACCACAATGGAAATCATATATTATGTTAATTCTAATATTCTACAATTCCAGATTTCTATAAATATTTATATAAATATCAAATTTAGAAATTTTCTATTTCATTTTTTACACGTTTGTCTGTTTCTCTGCACCAGTTAGTTGTTGCTGTTAACTGTAAAACTTTCCCCACAGTGGGATTAAAAAAAGTGGGAAAAACTTTCATCTTTTCTCATCTCATTTTATCTAATCTAATCTAAGATCATTTTATTTTATTTTATATCATTTTATCTAATCTCATTTTATATCATTATATTTCATCTAATCTAATATAATCTCATTTTCTTTATTTTATCTCATCTAGTCTAATCTCATGTTATCTAATCTCATTTCATTTTATCTAATCTAATCTCATTTTATTTTATCTAATCTAATATAATCTCATTTTATCTAATCTCATTTTCTTTCATTTCATCTAATCTCATCTCATTTTATCTTATTTTATTTTATCTAGTCTAATCTCATGTTATCTTGTTTCATTTCAGTTTATCTAATCTCATCTCATTTTATCTAATATAATATAATCTCATTTTATCTATTTTCATTTCATCTCATCTCGTATTTTATCTAATCTAATCTCATCTCATCTTTTCCAGTTTGCTGCAATGACTACCTACTCCAAAAGGCACAGAAAAACATATCTTATAGCAATTTATTCATTCATTCTTTTTCAGGGAAGGTCACAGAGGAGCCAAGGCCCTTCCCGACTATCAGTAAACTAAAGTTCATCTCTGGTCCATCACAGCACAACAACCATTCAGTCTCATATTCACACCTGAATTTAAATTGACCTACAGTGATTTCCCTTTAACAATTTTGGATTTTGGTCATGGACGCTTATCTAAAAACACAAATGTTTCTCCTGTCAAAGCACTAACCTCCAGTTACACTTACATCCTTCCATACTAGACTATATATAAGTGTTTAATTTATGGCTTGATTTTTCCTCTTCTGTCAGCTTTACAGGTGCAGGAGTTTAGGGCAGAGGTATTATTGTGTCAGTCCCAAAATTAATTTTTCTCTCTATTTAAAATTTCCTAAGTGACTCATCAACATTTATTGTAATATTATCCTATGTATTTTGCATTTGTCATTATAAATCATGCATTTTACTATATTTAATTTCCTGAATTTCATTTAAATCTTCATGACGGTTTACAGGGAATTCAAAGGTTATTATATTAAAACAGAGAAAACTGAAGAAAAAGGGATTTTTTTCAGTAAAGACGTTATTAACTGAATTTAAACCCAGTGTTTCCATCCACTGTCATTGATCCAACTCCACAGGTTTTACAGGTGAATCAAGTGTTATATTCCAGGGGTGTCAAACTCATATTAATTCAGGGGCCACATTCAGCTAAATGTGATCTGCAGTGGGCCGAACCAGTAAAATAATAAGATAATATTATACAAATAATGTCAACTTCAAGTGTTTCTCTTTGCTTTTGAGTGAAAAAAGTATATTTACATTATGAAAAGGTTTACAGCTACAAACTGTCCTTTCAAACAATGTGAATAACATGAACAAACTGAAAGAATCAGTGTAATTTTAACCATATTCTGTCTCAGTTCATCATTTACACATGTTCATTATAAATTATAGATCACAGTAGATCTACAAAAAAAACAAAAAACATTTAATAACAGGCAGAATATTGGTCAAATTGCAGTTAGTTCTCTTAAGACATTTCAGGTTGTTCATATGTGTTCAGGTTATTCACATTTTTTTGTGAAAATATACTTTGTTTCAGTGTAAATACATGAAAATGTTTACACTTACAAAGAGAAAAAATTGAAGTTGTCATTATTTATATGTTATTATGATCGGATTTTACTGGTTCTACCTATTTGAGATTGAATTGGTCTGAATGTGGAACCTGAACTAAAAGGATTGTTCATATGTTAGGGTAATTTTTGCATTTGCATCATCTTAAGGGCCTCTTTGGACTCTTAAGCGGCACATGTTTGATTTGATTTGATTTATTGACACTGCTCAAGGTTGATAAAATAACAAAATAAAATAAATGGTGCTCATGCATACCTTGCACATGTGTCAAAGGGATAACACAAAAAAGCTCAAATTAACTTATTTCCATTGTGGTCCTTATGCAAAAATCATGACTAAAATCAGTATAGTGTAAAATGTAAGCATAAAAGAATATCACATACAATACATACAAACATAACAAACATAGACAATAAATAAGTACATTTGAATCACCTTTATACCATTTTGCTCGATAACCACTTTTTTATAGCTACTTTTGACACCTGTGTTGTAGAAGATGCCAGTGTTTCATTTACAGAGCCTCTAAACGTCCAAATGGGTCATATCTGATGACCATGAAAAGATGACAAACTACATTTCACACCGATTATTTACATGTATTGATAGGATTATTGGGCGAACAGGTATTAAAACTGTTTAGATGCTTTTGGTCGCTGGTTGTCGTATGGGTCTTTATGGTTTTAATAAATGTCTCAGTAAAAGTGCGCAGATGAGGATCATGAAAACATAGAAAGGAAATGAGAAAAGACCAAAGCAGTGTTTTGGATGAATCCCCTTCTGTGATGGCTGTATTTATCTCATTAAACCCCTTCTTCCCACTTCGAATGTACGGAGGAGGAGAACTGATCAGAGAAACACAACAGCCTCGGGGGTAAACATCCAGGATGCAGCACAGAGGGGCACAGATGTTCACACTGAACTGACCCTCCTCTGCTCAAGTGTTTTTAATGAACCTTGGTCCGGAGTTCAGAGCAGACGCAGCAACAAGTGGCCGACGTGGAGCCAGACCATAATGTTTTACACACAAACATCAAAGATCAGAAAAGCTCATTTAGCAGGCTTCAATTTGGGAAGACTTGAAACAAACGCACACAGCTATTTCCTGTTGCTGTATGTTGTGGTTGGTGTAGAAATGTGAGATATGTGTTGTTTCCAGTGCAACCAAAAAGGATTGTTCAGAGATGGTCTGACTTTACATTTCACCTTAGAAACAGTAACATCTACACAATAACACGACTTTAACCTTGAAGGAACTATTTTTGCGGTGACTTCTTTCAGTACATCTAACCTTTCTAGAGTGATGTTTCACTATTATTACGTTATTTTTATATCGTTATGTGGAAAAGCATGTATTTTCCACATCCTTCTGAGATCCAATAAGTAAAAGTCTGGGTTTTTTTCACATTAAATAATTGCTTTGATTGGAAAAAGCATGACGCAACGGTTTTTCCAGATACGTTTATTTTAATGGAATGTTCTTTGTAGGAAAGGAGGTGCTTTTTTTGGTAAAATACATCATACTATCCATAAAAACTAGGATTAATGGTTAAATATTTTAGATCAGTAGATGCTTTTGGTTTTGTTTACATCTTAACATGTTGACTTTTTTTTTTTTATCTAAAAGGAGTGATGAATGACAGCCTGCCTGGGTTCAACTCTGGGACAGACCTGAACCCACTTGTTTGTTCTCTCTCACCAACAGCCAATGTGCATCCAACTGACCCCCTGCCCACATCCTGGCATCCCTGCAGACTGCGTGGGGGTGCAGCTGCACATGTCACCCGTGTCAGACACACAGAGCACCTTTTTCTCTCTCGGAAATCCTCTGTGAGTGATGATGTGAGTGGGCTGAAGGTCTGACCTGGTGACCCTGACTCACCTTTTCAGAACTGATGCTCAGCTTCTTCTCGACGTGACCGTGGATTTCTCCGTTGCTCTCCGGCACTGGTGTGGACTCCCTGGGTGTCACGTCCTCCTCCTGCTCCTGTTCCTGCTCCTGCTGTTGCTCCTGCTCCTGTTCCTGCTGCTCTTCCTCTTCTATCACCTCCTCATCCACCTCCTCTTCACCCTTGGTGCGCTGCACATCCCCGTTCTCCGTCCCGTCCACCCCCATCTCCTCCTCCACCTCCGCATCCTCCTCCTTCTCCACCACCACCACCTCTTCCTCCTCCTCCTCCTCTTCATCGAAAGGTAACGGGACACCCTCGGTCACATACTCCTTCAGACACTTCATGTTGTGTTTCTTCAGCAGCTGTTCCGTGTCTGGGTCCACTACTATGAGCTCCAGCCGGCCCACGGTGGCGCGTATCCGGGACACGACCTGCTGGTGACTCTCGTTCTCCACTTCGTCCCCGTTCACGAACACCAGCCGGTCTCCTGCGCGGAGCCCCGAGGTCTCCGCGGGACTGTCGGGCTCCACTAACCGTATGAACTGGCCGGTCTTACCTTTCTCTCCGTGGAGGTGGAATCCGTAGCCGTTGTCCCCTTTCTCCAGCGCGCACAGCCGTGGGCGCAGATACTGGCTTTTGCTCGGCATGGTTGCCTTCACTGTCCAACCTGTTGCGTGTTTTCTTCACAAGTGACCAGAAGACCTGCTCAGGATGCTGTTGAGGAGGGGTGTGTGTGTGGAAATGAGTGGCACCCCTTGAAAAAAAAAAAAAGTACCCAACCCCCGCCCTCGCTCCGTGGGAAACCAACGGTGCTGGTGTTTGTGCGTCCTCCCCGCAGTCCACTTCCACTAAAGTCCACAGAGTCTGGTTATGGCTTCACACCTGCCGTGGGGATCTTCCGTGGGACTTACTGAGCAGGAGTGAAGGTCCTGACCCGTGGGGATGGTTCCACTCAAACAGCAGTCGCTCCCTTTGAGTCCGCGACAAAAAAGTGGAAAAGCCACTCAGGAAGAGGGAGGTGCGTTCACGGACCGGCCCAGCTGGCCGTTTCATGCAAAGCGGAGTCAAATGGAGGAGTAAACACAAGCTGCCTAGGAAAGTACTGTGGCATGATAATAGGCAGCTTACATACTGATGGTTGAGTAGAAAAAACAAAAAAGAAAAACACACAGATGAGCCCACGATACAAACCAGTAAGAATAAAAAAATATTTAAAAAGTTTGTTTATTCTTGCTCATTTTAAATATATATATTTTTTATTTTCTTAATTTCAGTAGTACCCAAACAGTTTTTTCTTTCAGTATTTGTGTGTGTGTGTGTGTGTGTGTGTGTGTGTGTGTGTGTGTGTGTGTGTGTGTGTGTGTGAAAGATGTTGCTTCATGTTGCTGATGCTCTGAACATTGTGTAATGCTGATGACTTTACATAACTGACATGTGATTAAATATTTTTTAAAAAAATGTTTATGAACTGCCACATTCACAAAAGTAATAAATATGCATACAGTGTTTTTTTTTTCATACAGGCCTCTAAGTGAAAGCAACTACAGACATATACATACAAATTATGCATGAAATTGAACCTTTTCATTTCTTTATATTTATATCTGCCCCTTACAATAAATTCAACACAATATACACATGCTATTTCAAAATGGCTTTGTTTACGCTTCCATGTTCATATGTCCATATTGTATGGATTTAGCTAATAATATAATGGCAAATATTAAAATATATTTCAGAAATCACTGTTTACACGGGGGAATAAATGTCTCATATCACATTTCCATATGAGACCATTCTCAGTTCTCCTTCCTCCACAGTTAGATCACTGTTTTATATATATTCAATATTCACTGCCATTTGATGCTGATTGACATATAAAGCCAGTGCATGATACATCCAACATCTGCAATTTTGCCATTTTCACCCTGAGGTGAATCACACATAATATTTGATTTGAACACATATGTACGTTCTCCTGTCTAAAGAGGCCAAATGTTTTACTTGAGTATTATAAAAGAAATTAGTTCATTCTGATCTTTGTGGATGCAGAAATAGTAGATTGTCTCTGATTATGATATACTGTATGAGCTGGTATTCCTATGCGGTACAGAGTCATTCCTGGTGAATCAGCATCAGTTCAAAGGTGTCCGAACTTTTAGAAGCAGTCAGCTGCAGGGCCAACCGGCCTTTCAAAGAGAAAAAGTGACACTACCGTATAAATAGAGTCTGGCAGGAAGCTGCTCAACTAAAACCCCAGTGGAGATTTGACTTTTCAGCAGAGAATGCTTCCAGACACTCAGACCTGATAAGAGGACAGAGACCAGCTCTCTGAACACTCTCAAAGGTGGAAATTTAAAGCTAGCGGAACATTAATACTGATACAACAGGGAGTTCAGCTATTAATGGGAAGTCCATCTAAGGGATCAAGTGATTTTTTTTCCCACAGTACAGGCTTCCTTTTACAGCTGCAGTGTGACTCATAAATATGAGTGGGAGAGGAGGCGAGTTGCATTCAGGTGTACATCTCAGCACAGTGAAATATGTATTAAATCTAATACCATCAATAACTCATCGCAACCACAGTTTTAACAAAAACATCATGACACAGATGTTGAACTTCCATTCTAACAGAGTGTCACAGTGTATAAAGGCATGTCATGGATCTAATATCGTCTAGGCCAGTGGTTCCCAACTCCAGTCCTGGTGACCCAGTGTCCTGCATGTTTTACATCAGGGGTGTCAAACTCATTTTAGTTCAGTTCCACATTCAGCCAAATTTGATCTGAAGTGGGCCGCACCAGTAAAATAATAACATAATATATAAATAATGTCAACTCCAACATTTTCTCTTTGTTTTAGAATGAAAAAAAGTAAAATTACAATATGAAAATGTTTACATCTACAAACAATGCTTTAAAACAATGTGAATAATGTGGACAAACTGAAAAAATAAGTGTAATTTTAACAATATTCTGATTCATTTTCAAATGTACTTTATAACTTACAGATCACAGTGGATCTACAAATACACAAAACATTCAATAACAGATAATAATATTCTTAAAACTGCACTTAAAACATTTCATGTTGTTCATATTTACTCACATTATTCACATTTTGCAAAATTATACTTTGTTTTGGTATAAATACATGTAAATGTTTACAGAGTTGTGAGTATTTATTGGATATTATGGTAGTATTTTACAGATTTGACCCAGTTCAAATTGAATTGGTCTATCTATGGAACTGAACTAAAATGATTGTTAATATCTTAATTTAATTTTAGCAATTCACAAAGTCACAAGGGTTGGATTAGACCCTTTGACGGGCAGGATTTGGCCCCCGGGCCACATGTTTGACACCCCTGTTTTAGATGTTTCCCTGTTCCATCACACCTGGAAACCATCATCATCAGGCTTCTGCAGAGCTGGGTGATGAGCTGATCATTAATTGATTCAGGTGTGCTGGAAGAGGGAAATATCTAAAACATGCAGGACACTGGGCCATGAGGACCGGACTTAGCAACTGCTGATCTTGGAGAGAGCTTAGTGATAAAACACCTTGGGACACATTAGAGATTAAACATGGTAGCTGCTGCCACACAGTGGCTCATTAACCTAAAAACACTCTGCCACTCATTTGCAGCTCCCACCTTTTCCCTCCAAAACCCCAACACACACACATAAACACAAAGACAGACAGACAAGACTAACTTCAATAAAACACCACATAAATTACAAAAAATATTTTTTTTTATATAATATGATAACAAAGCACTTCTTCATGGCACTTTGTGATCACCGTGAAGCCTCCGAGGAGGGACAAATGTGACATTAAGCAAGTTCAACGAGCAAACATTCATAATGAACATTGTACAAAGAAACAAGTTACACAATGTGGTGCCAGAACAAATACAGCTTCAGTACAGTGTAGACAACAACATCCATCTTTAAAGGACACACAACAATGTTTCTGGGGTGCTGTGTTGTGTGTTGCTGGGTGCATCTCTTCTGAGTGAACGACACATGAGGAAAAAGGCAAATTACATGCTGACAAATCTATAACCAATTTAAACATGAGCATAATTCCTCTCACGTTCAGTATGTAACCTGGTGCTGTGATGAAGATGACCATCCGGTGCATGTACAGTACTTTGAGTGAAGTGTCATTGGCCCTGAATTGAATTTACAGACAGACACAGTGGGCGAGCACCCTCAGAACGTTGGCTTTATTCTATCTAACTGCAGTACAGATGTGAACAGACGGGATCATTTTAGCTACAATCTGACCGAGTAATTCATAAAGGTGAGGACTGTAAGGCCAAAAGGGGTTCAGTTCACAGCCTGGTAAAACTGGGATGGAAAACAAACTGCGCTGCAAAATGCTATATCCACATAAACAGTCATGTTGATTCTTCATATAAAACTGATGTTTATCAAATGCAGAATGAAAACGTGTTGTTTCTGCAGATGGATATAGCATTTTAGACAGGAGCTTCTGTCTTGGAGTTTGACACAACTTTCACCACAAAGACCACAAATATTTTTTTTTTTTTTTTTTTTTACACGTGACATAAATCTAAATTCACATTTCAGATAAGGGATGGCAGCCGATCCAGATTCACTTTCATTCAGCTAAAAGCCTGGTGGGGAAGAGGAGCACGTCTGCGTCTCAGGGTTGGAGCTGGGATTGGCTAGTTGTCATAAAAGAGCAGACTATTTTTTTTTTTTTACCCCATTCCCACGACATCCCGCCCCCCGTCCCTCCCTCCCTCCACCCCCCTCTTCCTTCTGTTTGTGTCTCTCTCTGCCTGGTGATCGGCGTCAGCTACATGAGACCACAGCAGCCAGACTTGCGCTTCTGAGACTCGATGTAGTCGTGAATCTGGAACTTGGGCTCATTGGGCTGCTGAGTCGCTCTGTGCTTCAGCTCCCTGATGGTGAGAGAGAGAAAGAGAGAGATAGAGACACACAGGAAGATGTATTCAGAGGGGGTGGATGTGTGGGATGGAGCACACAGGGCGAACAAATCAAGAAAATGAGAAGGAAGAGAAATACAGAGAGCACGAAACAAGTGAGCGAGGCTGAGAAACTGCACTGAGTTTTAATCAAAATGTCTCCAGCATGAATCATTTCTTCTAACTTGCACTTAAACTGTACATTTCATGAAGACATTGCATTATCACCTACGTAAATGTATTCCGTAGCAGTGGGAACAAGCTGTTCAAACCACCGTTCAGACATTTTTAGACATGACAAACCTGGCCTTTAAATGTTCCTGGTATAAGACAACGTGGACAAATAAGATGAAAATGGAAAAGATACTGACTTTAACTCTTATCTTGGACATAGAGTTTATTTCAACACCAGTCAAGACCACATCAGCAGGTGCATCTCTATGTCTCCTGTGCACTGTAACATCAACCCTGTGATTTGGAAGGAAATCTTTCCAAATAACCCCCCCTTTTAGAAGTGATTTCAGTGTTATAGACAGAACTGGTTTGGTCATGTTATTCCATCCATCCATTACTGTCTGAACTGCTTAGTCTATGTATGGGTCACAGAGGTGTCAGAACCTATCCAGGCTATCTGCATCCAGGGAAAAACTGAAAAACAGACCGCTGGACTGAATATGCTCCCCCCACACACCTTAAACAGACCATGACACTTTATTTCACTGCTGATACATGCGGCACCGCTCCAACTGCACTGTTGCTGCATACTGTGAAATTTTGTACATATTAAAAAGTTATTTTATTATTTTTTATTTGGGCATATTTTATAGTAGCTTTTATTTATTCTGTTTATATATGTTATTTTGTCCTTTATCCTTTCATCTTCTCATGCGACAAAAACAGAGACCTGGGTGACTATTTCATTCTATCATGTAGTATTGATTGAATGACAATAAAGCTGAGTCTGAGTTTGTCTCCAGGTGACGGTGGGGTTCACACCAGTTCATCACAGGGATGAAATAACACAGAGCAACAACCGTTCACTCTCATATTGATTTAGACTGAACAGTGAAGCTACTAAATGCAGGTTTTTGGACGGTGGAAGGTAGCTGTAGTACCTGGACGTGCAAACTGCACACACAAAGGTCCACTCTAACTGGCACTGGAATCAAATCCAGGACTTTCTTGTTGTGGGGTACTAGTGCTAACCACTTCAAAACTCTGTTATTTCATAAAGTAAAGTGTCCAATATTTGAAAAACTTTTTTCCCTTTGACTGGTGTCACTGGAAAAAAATCCAAATCCTCCCAAGTGTATTTGTCCTCATTTCTACTCCAAATATCTCACTTACTCACTCACACTTAAAATGAGACCTAATCACCTAAAGAGTAACTTTTCAGTGACATAAGAACTCATTTTTAGACAGTAGATCCTGAAAATCTTATTTCAAGAAATATTACCAAGATCATTTTCACTTGTTCCATTGGCAGATTTATTTATTTATTTATTGCTTAATTAATACATCTGTGTGGAGTCTGCATGTTCTCCCTGTGACTGCGTGGGTTCTCTCCGGGTTCTCCGGCTTCCTCCCACTTCCAAAGACATGCACTTGGGGAATAGGTTAATTGGTAACTCTAAATTGGCCCTAGTGTGTGCATGTGTGTGTGAATAGTTGTCTGTCTGTCTGTGTGGCCCTGCTACACTGCAAATATTTGGTTCTTACCAAGATAAAAACAAGCTTAGATTTAGAAATGTTAGATAATTTATCTTGTTTTAAGAGTTAATTTCTTATTTTAAGTGTTTGAACATCTGTAGGCATGTTTATTTCTAAATTTAACAACCATAATCCAAGAATCTTGTCAAGTGAAATTATCTTGCTGCATGGACAGATAATTTCACTTGTTTTTAGAACTGTTTTCCTCAGATTTAGTGTTTTTATCTTGTTTTTAGACGCCCCTTTTTTGCAGTGTATGAACTGGCGGCTCATCCAGGGTGTACCCCACCTTCTGCCTGTAGTTGCTGATATAGGCTCCAGCCCCCGCGACCCTGAAAGGGACTAAGCGGTTGAAAATGGATGGATGGATAATACAACAACAAAAAAATCTGCCAAAGGAACAAGTGAAAATTCACAGTCATTTATTTAGTTAAATCTCCACACTGCTGGCATTACTCCTCCGACAGGTACCTGCTGCACTTAACTCCGAAAGTCACGCTGCCCTAAAGTGGTATTGGTGTGTATGTATCAGAGTACTTTTATGAGTACTCATGCTCAGTATCGCACCAAATACCTGATACCCGATACTGGTATTAGAATTGATGCATCCCTAATTTTTTGTTCATATCATCCAGACCTACATGCATCATCACTACCATACTGAAGAACAGAAACAAATGCAGTTCAGAGGAGGAGAGTAAGTAAGTAAGTAAGTAAAGTTTATTTATATAGCACCTTTCACAGACAAGGGAGGTCACAAAGTGCTTTACAAAGGATCAATAAAATAGGAATAATTAAAAATACAATAAAATACAAATAAAATATAGTCAGAGAGTCGGCATAAGCTCAAAAAGTCAACAAAAGGCAGAGGTTGTATCTATGCAGAGGATTAAAACATAAACCTTATAAGCAGGATAATAATGTTTAATACTGTAGAGGGAAAGAAAACTGCAGGAAAAGGAACAATGTTTTTGTCCTTATAGGGGAGGATGCTTTAAAAGGAGATGAGGCATTTTAAGCATGAAATATTGGATTTTCATTTACAGCAAATAATTAGTACAAGTAATTGTTTTGTTTTTTTCTTGCTGTGTATTTTCTGTTGCTTTTTTCTGTTGCTATTTTCACTCACTCAGCCAGCAAAGTGATAGAGCCAGGCCTGCTTTTTTTTTTTTTTGCTTAATTGAACATATAGAGTAGCTTATGGAATATTTACATACAGAATATGTGAAGTGTCATTAACATTATATATAATTACTGTACTGTAGCCTAGTTAGAAAAGCACCATGAACATTAATCTATAAATGGGAATCCACTGCTCTAGGAAGAATTTTTTCAAAATTGGCAGCAAATATTGGTTTCCTTTCAGCTACTAGTTTAAATTGGGAAATGAAAGTTGTTTTTTTTAATTTTCCTTTCAGTTCATTATAATGGCTGGTTTTATTAAAGCTGGGGACACTTGCAGACCTCAGTACTCAACACATAAAATTATTACTATATACACTGTATGTGTATATGTTACATGATGCATGTCTTTAATGCTTAAATTGTCACACAGTCACCTATAGAGGACTATTTTTCTAATGCTTCATTTGTGCACAGGGACATAACGACGTTGTACCACTGAATAGAAACTCATAAAGGCACTGGATAGTTTTATAAATGACATGATCGGTCCTTAGACTTTAACATTTGTGCTAATATTCTATATCTATAATCCCACATTTGGGCAGATGAAAAGAAGGATAACATTTTTTATTCAACATATTATAATACTTACTTTGCAATGGCATGAAAGGCTAGTTCCACATTGACCCCTGTCTTTGCACTGGTCTCCATAAATGGTACACCATATTCCTGAGAAGGAAAAACATTAGTGAATAAGTTGTTAAGAGACTGTTGGGAATATTTATAATGATATAAGAACATAGTGAACAGATCTGTAAATGCCTGTGAAGTATCAGTTCAGTTCAGGAGTTCGTTGACTGATTGATGATTCCTGTTTTGTTTTTTGTTTTTTTTTATATATTTTAATGTATCCCTACATCATTTGTTATTACACTGTTTGGGCTTCAACACGCCCCACTTATGTCTGTCAGATTTTGTCTTGAATACCAAAGGCTTTTCTAAAACATGCTCCTCAAACTTATAGTCATTTTTAGTCTGATTCCATATCATATCTGTTCATGTACAGACAGGTCCGTCAGTACTTGGACAGTGACACATTTCTTCTAACTAAGCCTCAGTTCCAGAACAGTTCATTCATTCATTTATTTGTTATGAGCAGAAAAAAAAAACAAAAAAAAAACTGAACGTCTTATGTGTACAAGGAACTAATTAATCAACAAAGGTGTTCAACACAAAACAGCAATTTCCATAACAAAAGAAATTCAACATGTACTGCTGAAAAAGGAGTGGGAAGAAGAAGACCTATTAAATCCCACAACTTCTCACATTTATACAACATAACACATTACATTATATTACAGTTAATGCAATATTCACACTTCAATGCCATCTTGTTTAATTTCAGATCTAATAAATATATATATAAACATGGCTGTGTTTAAAGTTTTCCTTAGACATTTATTCTAATTTCTCCAGATATTGCATGTGGTCAGATTTATCATATTCATTATTCACTATAATACAAAAGTCCATTTCTATATAACAGTCTGTTCAATGAAAACTCTAAAATATCTCTAATTAGCGATAAGTTCTTTGTACTGCGTTTTAACTTGTAAATATAGACTTTCTACCTCTTTTGTTTTACTGCTTGGTGCATCATTTATTGTAGTATGATTCCTGACATTTAACTAAAGTCTTCACACGCCGTTTCTTTGCTTTTAACCTGTTTTAACCTTCTAACAAATTGTTCCAACTGTTGTCTAATTCTGCTGGAAATAAGACTGCCAGACATTGTACCTTGGCCAGCTTCTCTCCATCCTCTGTCTTCACAACCCTCTCTGCAGCCATGTCCGACTGTAAGACAACAGTGGGCAGAGAAAATATAAGTCATCACAGCGGGGGTGAAAGGTCTCAGAATCACCATCCCTTTTAGCTACAATGATGCACCATCGTGTCAGTCTGTGGAGCCACATCTACTTCAGACTGATGAGCTGTCACAGAGTCCACCTCCAGCAGGAGAGCAGCACTCCCACAGACTGATGCCGCCAGTCCTGCTGCTCTCACAGCAAATGATCAGAGCTGCTGCCTTGTGACACCTACGACCCCAGAGAAGGGTGACTCCTCCCTGAGCCACCAGAGGGAGCTTTCTGACATATTAGTAATGACTGTTAGTGGCTTTTTCATCACCACAAGCTCTGAAGAGAAAATAGTTTCATGCACCGGAAGCTTCAAGCAAGAAATATGTGTTTTAAATCAGTCCTGGTTGTTGGGTGATTGGTAAACTTTATTACACAGAGAATAAATGCACTGATGCATAATCTGTGTGGTGATTATTATATAAGTCGACTGTTATTTTGACTGCTGGGATATTCTTGTTACACATGAGTGTGTACACAAAAACAAACCAGTGAAGACACACACAAAAAAAAACACGATTACAAAAGCATTTCCCTTTTAAATGTTAAAATAAGCGAGTAAATCCGTTGCATTCATGCATGTACTGTGCAGTGGAGCCACTTTCTGGCTTTCAAGCTTCCACATGTCTGTGTCACTGTGATAAGAGTGTGTTAAAACTGTGCTAAGGGAACAGTTATCCTCCTGATCTTTTTATGTAATGCAAAAAAAAAAGGAAGCTTTGCTCACCTTGTTGCCGAGCAACATGATGACCACATCCTTCTGGGCATAGTCATGTATTTCATTCAGCCAAGCCTTTAAAAGTACAACAGACAGACAGACAGTGAGGAAAGACGACGGCTCTATAAGCAAAACAAATACCACTACGTAAAAAGTTGAGTGTTGCTCCCTTGCTCCCTCCTAAGCTGTGTATTATTACCATCCTCCAATCAATCATGGTGAGCCTGAGTCACTCTTATCCTTGAACACGTTTATTGCTTTTCATTAGTGAAACTGGGAACTGTGTAACCAAGCAAACGATAACATCACATCATTTACAAAAAGGGGCTCTGAGAAAATGTGGGAAGCCTTTATAGTACTTTGCATGTAAATAGTTAGAGTGAAATGTTCAGCCTGAGAGGTTTAGGAGCAGGAAGTGAAAATGAAAAGAGAGTGAGACAGTTAAAGAGGAAGAAAAGAAAGAAAGGGGAAAGTCATTTGTGACATTCATACCCTGATATTGTCGAACGATGGCTTGCTGGTGATATCATAGAGGAGAAGTAACGCTGTAAAAAGAAAGAGAGGAGCAGTTTGGTTGCACCTTTATTGTTGTTTGTACACCGCCTTCTGCAACACACACATACACACCTACACAGACTTTCTACACATTTTAATAAAAGGTGCATATCTCAACCTTAAGGTTATTCCCTTCCCTTGGCTGCATGACTTCTTCCTACACACACAAACACATAAAGCATAAGGAAGTGGAACAGAAAAAGCAAAGGTTACCCTGGGCATCTCTGTAGTAGGCGTGCGTTACGCTGCGGAATCTCTCTTGGCCAGCTGTATCCCAGATCTGCGTAACAAAAAAACCACATAATTACACAGCAGCTAACGTGGGAAAAGCAAAAAATCCTGAACAATCCTCACTGCAAATCCTGCACAGCCAGTGACTAAAGCGGAAACATGCCATTATAGCCTCGTGGTGATGTGGAGAGCCTATTTTGGAATTAATCACAGGATTTTAGCATGTGTAAGAGAAGCTGTAGATTTACTAGAGCTAACAGAGGAATCTAATTTTGGCACCTCCTCCTCAGTGTTGAATGAACAGGTTGTGATGATAGATGGCTGTTTGCCTTAAATTAATAGTAAGATCACACATCGTCCTTTAGCTTGGGTTCTCACACAAATAAAGGGAGTGTCAATGAAATAAATGATGCATAATCTGCAGGACTATAATCAAATAGGTGTCATCATCATCATTATCAGGTTTCAACAGTGTAAAATACAACAGGTTTATAATTAAATCAAACATTAAATAGAGTGCAAAAATAATTTCATATTAAACAATTAGCGGAGAAAGAGGGGATTTATTTTGAGATGGTGATATATTTTGTTCCATGATGTTAAAATTAAAAGATGATATACCATGTTTAGACAGAACATGTGGAACACTGTGGAACATGAAAATGTTAAAGTGGATATGATAAAACACAATAAGTACAATGACACAGGTCTAACAAGTGTAAGGTAATTCTGTGGGGCTTGGAACATCTACTTTTATTTGTTTCAACTAACAGTGAGAGTTATGGATCACCCACTTATTATTACTATTATTACCTTTTTATGTTGCATTTATATTTTTTGTGTATTTTATTGCAGAATTTGCTTTCTATGTGACACTATTTGTTGCTGCCATTCTGCCCCTCTTGTATCTCATTGGATGAATACAGGATAAATTACTAGTTAATTACAAAAAATAAATGCAATTGTAATGCAGTTGTAAGGAATTGTAGTGACTGATCTAAACATTGGTGATTATTTCCAGATATGATCTTAGTAAAAACAAAGTGGTTAACATACATGTAGACTCCCAACACACATCCCACTACTAAAAATTCAATAATATTTTAGGATCTTTCAGCTTTTTAAAGATAATCAAAAGAAAATCAACACCTAACAAGACAACTTGGGAGTCTTACCATGCTTAACCCTATAAAACCAGTTGTATCATATTTGTTACACCAGGTTCTGAGACCTTTATCAATACTTTTCTTCAAAACTTGTTGCATGACCTGCCTCCTGTGCATCACCATCCCACTATAGCCAGTGGAAAGGCTTTTTTTTTTTTTTTTTTGCCCCCTTTTCGATAGGGCTGCTGACATTTAATTATCCAACATACATTTTGCAGGAAACTCTGGTAATTTTCATGGTAATGTAATTTTAATAACAATACTTGATATAAATTGTGGTGCCATTCAAGGGAAATTAAAAAGCTGTAAAGAGTTTTACGTAACAAAAAAAGAAAATACAATAACTAAAATGTTACATAAAGTAAAATTTATTTTTGTATCTAACGGTCACAATATTTGGAGCAAAAAAATTGCCAAAAACACCCAGTGTATCAAATGTGATCCAAAAATTATATCATAAACAAAATGATATGGCAATTTTTTTGTTTGGATTATGTGAAAAGAACTAATAAACATTTCAGTTCTAAAAAATATTGCATTTTGTGGCTGTTTTTTTTAATGGGTCAGGTTTTATAAGATTAATATACTTGTAATACTTACTTAATATATTTCCTGGTTAAGAAAATTAACACTGCTGACACTGCAAATTTTACAAAACATCCTGAAAATGCACTCACTTTCCATTTGTATCTGCATTGACTGATTTTTATATCAAATATGGATCATTACCGAACTGTATTTTTAATGCTCTGCGTAAATGCATGTGTTCTTACCTGCAGTTTAACTTTGAGGTTGTCGACATCCACCACTTTATTCTAGGAAAACACAAACAGTAGTGAGAGGCTGACACTCCTCCATATGCTTAAGACACTGGAGGGCTGCACAGAAACGAATGACAAACACCACAGCAGACGACAAAAGCTCATACACTCAGCATGTGGTATAAGAAACAAGACAACTAAAAGTGGCTTTGAATGCTGGCAGAGAAAGTAATTTGCAACACCCACATAACAACAAGGTCCTGGGATTAGACTTAATTACACAACTGTGAGAAACGCGACTGGCAGCATAACAACAGACTCCCCCGTTAATTTCCTGCAGCCCTGTGGGGGTGCCCTCTGATTTCCTGTAAAGAAAAGATTGTCCAAAAATAGTTTGAGGCACCCCAGCTAAAAAGAGATGACGTGACAGATGAATGTAATGTGCACTAGCAAAAAAAAAAAAAAAAAAGAAAGAAAGAAAGAAACACTCCTAAGGGGAATTAAGAGTTAGCAAGGGGGGAAAGGTTATAATTTTTTTAGCAAACAAGCAACGTTTTAACATGATTGCTCAGACACGGGCAAAAGCACAGATTCTTCCACACTGCTGAACGTGGGCAGGGTGGTATTTTGGGAATGTGTTGTGTTATCATGACCAGATAGAGCAACAAGCGCAAAACTATTTCAACCTTACAAAGCCAGAAAAAAAACCCCAACAACATCAAAGCGAGTGAAACCGCCTAGAAGGAAGTATGACCAACAAATGCTCAGCAGCACTTCCTTGAGGGTTTCAAAACTTCATATCAGTGACAGGTCATCGCAGACACAGCATTTCCTGCGAAAACATGCTCACAAGGAAATGCAAGAAGAGCAAAACAGATACAACTGAAACCTCAGCGTTATGTGCAAAGAAAGCAGTCAAAGGCAGATAGAGCCACCACCTGCTGAATCCTTTGCCTTGGCAGAATGGACATGGTTCAACCCCTGCATTAGTTGCCATGGGTTTCCATTTTTTCCCCCAATTATGACGTGAGAGAACCCTGCATGCTGAGTAACTGCTACAAGGAAGCATGCCGAAAATAGACCGGCCATGTTACAAGCTGCCACAACAGCCTGCCTGTCTATCCATGCAAAGAGGACAACCTCAGCATATTGACTCAACTGCTTCACTCAGATTAATCTTCAATCCTGAGCAGCTTTCTCATAATCTCAAACAAAGGAAAACAAAAAGGACAGCCAATCATCTTTACTCAAGGTATCGGTTGATATTCAGAGGCATCTCACCTCAGGGTAAAGTATTATGGCACAGAAACAACTAGGTTTCCAATTAAAACATTAAAGCATTCTCTGATATAAAGCATTCGGTAGAATTTAATGAATTTCTCAAATCCCTACTGGCTACAGTGCCTGTGAGTGAAAGTCAAATAAAACATTCATGCTCTTAGACAGTATCTGTACCTGTCAGGCTTCCATTAAGCTCCACAATGTAAACAGCACTTTTTAAAGAACAGTCTAGATAATGCAACACAATTTCCTTCCTGAACCATGCACTCCTGCTTGAATTGCCATTAGTGTGAGTGTTTTGCTTTAACTGGCGGGAAACAGGAGGTTGGGGGGAATCCAGACCACTCAGACTTAACTGTCTATATTCAGTAGAGGATGATATACAGGAGACATCTGCTCCAGATTCAGCGACATTCATTGTGTGGGTTTGTCTTTGTGTGCAGGAGGTATATGTGATGAGGTAGGAGCTCGTCTGTCAGCAGTGTGACTCCTCAAGGACTGAGTTGAGCTGCAGCCAATCTTTCCAGGAGACGGGGACGTGGGCAGGCATCTGCCAAGACATTTATGAAGTCGTCCACAGCACCAAGCAGCACAAGTGGTCTGTGAACTTGACTGATTGGTGCGAGGATTTGTACATTTGGTGCTATGATCACAGAATGATGAAGTGTTTGGTGTGGAGATAAGGCGATAATTGGGCCGATGTCACTCTAACAAGTGGATGACTTGTTTTTCCTTGTGAATATCGTTGAATTGCTTTTGTAATGAAAACATTTTCCTATCGGAGCATCGGGAATACAAACGGCACAGATATAATGAACAACATAATGACTCATTCTGTGAGTCTGGGACTGTTCAGCAGGGACTCTCTCACCCTAAAGTCTATTCCAACGGTGGCTATAAAGTTGCCTCCCAGAAATGCCCCGTCTTTAAAGCGCACCAAGACGCACGTCTTCCCCACAGCTGAGTCTCCCAGCAGCATCACCTAGAGCGAATCCATGACCAGAGAGAAGGACAACAGGTTACAGCCAGCCAAGAAAATAACTGACAGCTTGTGCAAAAATCTAGGATAGCAACTACAATTACCCCCAGGGATGTGTTACATAAATTATTTTGCAATTTGCAAACAGTGGATAGAACATTTCACAGCTGGAATCATGTTCCCGTCAGATGATGTTATTGTGCAATGTCAGGTTTCACTTCATGTTACCTCAAGTTCTTAATCAGGTCACTCAAATGTCAACAATTTGAGGCAAATACAGCTACAGGATGTTGTGATGCTCTGTCAGCCGAGCGGCCACCACCATGTGACACTCTGTCAATACTGGATTGGGCGTTTGAGATTTTGACAGTTAATTTATCATTTCACCCTCATGTTTTCTTTTCACAGTGCATTTATCTATGAAACAAATCAATATAATTGCAATAACAGGATGTATAATTATACACAGCAGAGAGCATCAAGGCATACAAACCCTAAAATGTTATTCACGAGGTTTCTGTGGTTTGACACTGACTCACAGATGTATTAGAATAAAGGGTGAATTATAGTTACTGATGCAAATGGAACTTTTTTTTATCTTATCTCTTGGTCTGTATGGAGTCCCTGTCTGCACAGGTGTGTCTGTTTAGACAGTTGCTTTAATAAATATTTAATGAGAGGGTTAGTAAGAAGCAACAAGTCCACCCTCAGTAAATATTTGCATATCAGTAAGAGTAGATGGAGCGACCTGGACAGCTTGAAAGCCTCAGAGAGACAGACTACTTAAAATCCAAATGAAACCATCAGTATACAAATACTAACACGGCCTGTTAAACTGTTGAGTATGATTAAAGACAGGCTGATCACAAGTGTTAAAGCTTCTCACTGCACATCCCCAAGATGTGAAGAGTCAACATTCATCCGGTTGCAGCTGCAGGTACACGCGGTTTGGTCAAATGTACAGTAAATCTACACACCTGTTCCATCAGCAGCACCACAAAGAAAAAAAAAACCCAACACAAACACATGACAAGACGGAAATACACACCTTGAAGGCAATATCATAATACTCGTTAATAGAAGCGCATCTCTCCAAGACATATTTTGACGTTCCGTTTTTAGTCTGCTTGTCCGTCAACGATGTCTTTCTTGTTGACATCGCAATGATAAACAAAAGCAAAACAGATCCAAACCAGTTATTTCCCAGAGATGTTGTCCAAGAAAGACGCGCACTGATGTGTGTGTATGTGTGTGTGTGTATGTGAGTGTGTGTGTGTATGTATGTGTGTGTGTGCGTGTATGTGCGTGTATGTGTGTGTGTTTATGTGTGTATGTGTGTGTCAGATCCCCGCCACTCAGTCCCGGTCTCCGCCAGCCTCCAGCCCCTCTGCGCGCATACTGCGTGTGGCCGCGAAATGATCACCGTGCGCTTCCAAAAAAGAAAAAAAAATCACACCTTGATAATATCACAGAAACGATAGGTCACAACTTGAGAAAAACAAGAAGAACAAGCAGAGCCGCTCCACATCTACATCCACCGGTCAGGGAAGCTGTAATGACACACAGGCGGAAACATTTCTCTGATTTTGCAGAGCGCGGAGCGGTGCATCCTCGCGTGGGCAGATGATTAACTGAGTATATAAGGACGTCGACAGCCCTAGCTTTGCATTTTCCCCCCTTTTTCTTCTTTTTTTTCCTCCTTTATGAGTAGAAGATCAGTCTATCAGGAAAGGCTGTACCCAAACAGCTGCAGGGGTCAAGCGCGCCGATGGCTGACTCATCCGCTACAGGTGGTGGTCGATCTTTGGGAGGGTCAACCAAGACACGGGGAAGACAGGAGAGAGTGAACTATGACCTTTTAGAACAAATACTCCACACTTCATTCGAAATACTTCCCCTTTCTTCAAAGATGGTTCAAGTTAAAAGTGGAAATAAATGGTGCGTAAAAGCGTTCATTTAGAGATAAACCATATGCAAGTAAATACAATTATATTAAACCAGTTTGATATTATCACCAATCAGGTCTTATCTTTTCCTGGTTTAATAGCTTCCCCCCCCATTTTATTTCTTGGCATTACCCAGCTGTTCTTGTCAAGAACAGATGATACTATAAGCCTAATGTCTTCATTTAATTACCCTGTCATACATGTCTAAAATGGTTTCACCAAGACCCCCAAACGCATCTGAAAGTGAGTCTTTTATTGCGGTGTTTGTCTCCCCCCAGTGCCCAAGTCAAGTCAAAGAGCGTCTCCATACTCCACTGTGGTGACAGGAAAAGGGGGAAAAATGACACATGGCCAGAGATCCTTCATGTTACATAACTGACATGAAATCTCTTGTTCATCTCTTTGTGTCACTGGCAGCTGCAGGCAACGTCTCACCCATTGGCTTTGACTGAGGCAACTATTAATATAAGAACAAATCATTTATTAGCATCGCAGGCGGCTTCAATGGATGAGTGGTTTAATTTTATTCTGGGTTAGAGAGAGAAAAGAGAGAGGGAGAGAGAGAGAGTCATTCTTTCCTCAGAATGAACAAAGAGGATGTAAAAGCCTTATCAGTGAGAGGTGAAAATATATTCCAAGTCAACAAATGTTCACGAGACAGCAGAGGCACACACTGGATAAATTTTCACCTTGTGCATTTAAGGCATTTTATTCAGATGATCTTCACTGAGCATCAAAGTGATACCTGCAGAGTGCAACACAAAAAATATTAAAGAGTATTTGCAGGCGCTGTCACATCCTTGGCTTTAAATCCAGTAGACGTATGCACCAGCATATATATAATTATATATTTTTTTTTTTCTGTTATGCATTTTTCTTTTAGGCTTTTAGACGTTGAATCATACAGCACTGGGGAACTTATGCTAATGTGAAATGGCAAAGCCAATTTTGTACACTGATCACAGTTTTTTTTTTTTTTGCCTACTTTATGTTACTCTAATAGCAGTGACACAAAGCCAAAGCTCTCACTGTCACCACAGAAAAATATGATGCACTCAGTGAGCCACACGTCTTTTCTGTTTGTTCCTTTTGCCTTTGACTTACATGTCACATAGCATAAAATCGGCCTTGTTTAAAACAGCTTTGTTACAAATATCCAGCAGCAAACAGCCAGCTGCCGTGACATTCATTAGTAGCACTGACTTCACAGTAATTTAATCAGAGCATTGGCATCATTAACCACAATGATATACCCATATCAGGCCATATCCTACAGAGTGTTAAGGATCTTAATGAATGCAGTGAGAAGATGCAACATCCCACACTGGAGAACACCACTGATTCATGCTGCACTTCACTGACACACTCATGGAGCCAAACACCCCTCAGCAGAGAAACAGAGAAGATTAGCTTCCCTGTTATATCACGGTTGCAGTACAAACAGCCTATCGTGGTGACATGTCTTGTCATTGCTTGGGTGAAATCAACAGCGTGACAGGGTGGAGGAGGGAGAGAAAAACTCAGCAAGAATAGAAATGGGTGAGCGGTGCAAAAACAAAATCTGGATGGGCAGGCTGGTGGAGGACACAGAGTTCACTCACTGTGAAGCCAATGCCAACGGTGGCAGTGAAGGACCCTGGGATAAACTTGCCCTGGTCGAACTGAACCAGCAAAGAGGTCTTGCCCACTCCGCTGTCGCCCACAAGGATGGTCTGCAGAGAAGGAGAAAAACATGCAGCATCATGTATCCAGGCCGTTTCCTTATCGGCTCTAACCGGAGGCCGGTACATAGTGTAGGTTACTGTACATGGTCATGTGCTCTGTAATGAAATGTGACAGCTGGAGGTTAATGTGCAGTGGTAAAGTACGAATGGAGCGTGGAATGTGAGGGTTATGGCTGAGCATCAGGGATGGTTGCTCACATATCAGCCTTCTGCTTTGGATCCTGTGCCCACGGACTGTTTTTAACATGACCACTTTGACTAAACATTTTTATTTCTTTGCACAAACGTCCAGGCTGTGACTCGATGCCTGTTCATTCTCATGATGTTCATTTATACGGCACATATATAAGAAAACCCAGGATGGAGTTCAAAACAGAACACTTAAACCACAAAAGACCAAACTATTAGAAAAAACAAACCAGAACAAAATAAAAGAATAAAAAAATATAGATTAAAATGATTAAAAAAGGATGTACGATAACAGTGCAATAAAAATTCTTTAAGACTTGCAATGTGATGAGAATTAATTCATAGAACCCACTGTAAATGTCCACTTTTGTGACAAATCTAAGCTCTATTGTCCGATTGTTCTGGATGTTTTCAGCATTACATCTAAACATCCAGCTTTATTCTGGACTCTACTAACTGACATGAGTCCATGGATCTAAAAGTCTTCAATCTGTGGCCTGAGTAGAATATCTGGAGACATATGTTTAGTTAATTCTTCATTTTCTCAAATTTTTACCCCACTTTTCTTCCTCTTCTATCTTTTTTTCTGTGTTGAGTATAATGTTCTCATTGAATTTTTACATTAAGAAAAAGTCAGATGTCAAATTTTACAGATAAATTAATGGTTGTTACTTATCAGGTACCCTAAATAGATAGATAGATAGATAGATAGATAGATAGATAGATAGATAGATAGATAGATAGATAGATAGATAGATAGA
>JAPSES010000069.1:2987938-2999198 GCA_029822895.1 Maxillicosta whitleyi | reverse complement strand
TTTATGTGTTATGTAAAACAGGACATGATACTGTGTGATAGTAGATGTTTTTATCCAAAAACAAGTTTGTAAAACTTTAAAAAATATACTCTTCCTGCTCTAAAACATTATATTTGTATGTTACATATATTTATTAATGTGGGATAGTCTATTTAGACATTCTGTATAAACACTTACTATGATGGAATTATGGATTAAATTTGACCTGAAACAAACTGTGAAGGTTTAAGAAATAAACAGTTTGTAAAAGTAAAATTTTTCCAACACACACTAAAAAATACATATCTACAGGAATATAGTCAGGATTTATTTTCACCTTTTAATCACAATGATATTGCAATTCATTATAAACAACTGAAATTATTTCTCATAAGAGCAAAAAGTTTAGAAATTAAAAGGATTAAGATAAAAATGTGCCTGGATTCTACTTGAAATCACCCTCTAGTTTTCTTTTTTCAGTTTTATTTTTCAAAATGTATCACCTTTCTGTGAGTAGCTTTGGTTATAATTGCACGCACTTCTAACAGTTTTCACCCCTTGAAAACACATTGAAATTAAACATTTTCAAGGATTTCAAGCACCTGTATGAACCCTACTTTTATTTGTAGATCCATATTCATTTTACTTTCCTGACTCATTCTTGACCTAACTGACAACATGTACAAACTGTTAGTATAATGTAGATAAAATTGGGGTTCAAGTTCTTTGTGTAGAATGAGTCACTATGAGCTCATCTTGATAAGATTTAAGAGAAAACCCAGAAATGCTTAAAAAATGTAGGTTGACCTTCCCGTTCACTTTGGACAATCCTGGTTAGACTATGAAAATGAAGGTCAAAGTTGAGACCAAAATGACATATTCCAAGAGCTTCCAATGATGCTCCTACGTAACAAAACTAAAGACACACAGACAGATGCTATAGGGTACGACAATACCTCTGTGGTCGATATTCCTAAAAAAAAAATATGGGACAAAACATAAACTTGTTCGTTTAAGTGTGTTTTTATTGAGTCATCGGTCAGGATGCCTTCCCTCTGAGCTTCTCCAGAGGCGTACAGTGACAGGCTGAAGTTCCTGACTCCGATAACAGACACAGAGGCTGGGATGACTCAGAAAGCACTGCTGGTTATCATAACAGCAGGGACGGAAACCATGAACCCCACCCCCCCACCCCCAAAAACAGAAGGTCTGCTTCAAATGACACCGAATGGGTGGACTGTCAAATACAACAGAAGTAGACAGCAGGTTTGCTTTTCTTTTCTTTTTTTTTCTTAAAACAGATTATTGGAAATGTACAGACAACATACACACATCCTCTCAAATATAGAAAAATAACATCTGCTGCAACATTTACTCTGCGCTTATCTCAATAAAAGTAGGGCTTCACTGAAGCAACTGTACTGTGCAAAGTAAACAAGGTCACTTAAAAACTCATATGGTGTCTACGTAAAATACCACATGAAAAAAAAAAAAAAAGCAAACTAAGAGACAAATGGGGGTTCACTATCCTCTCAAAGGCATGACATGTACAACTCTGGTACAATTATCCCATAGTAAACAACTCATCTCATCAACTCAGTGAAGGCAGCGTCGATTTTGTTGATCGTGCGATTAAAATCCAGAAATGTACAGTGTTGATTGCAGCATATGTTTGGAGTCCTATGGTTGAAATGCTTGTTATGAACTGAAATGTAAGTGGTGCAAAAACAAAAGTGACAATAATGTATGTAACAGAGATGGACGAGGTATGTGTTCTGAGACTTTTGCCATCGGATTCCATTTTTTCTGCCTTTCAGCTAAATCTAAAACCTAACCACGACAAAACATATTCATCACAAAACAACTCGACTCAACTTTACAGGTGTCTATCAAAGGAGGTTGACGAGTTATCGTGGAAGTGTGGATGAGATTGTTTTTGTCGACTACTGCAGTCACACTGTGCAGTTGGATGCTGCACCCCTCTAGGCACTTCCCTTCACCGCAAAACTACTGAGTGGCTTTTGTTTTAGAACGACATTAAAATCAACTTAACATTAAATTCAGGAAACCAACAGGTAAGACACATTGTTCTAAAAATCACAAAATTAAAACTGTCACAGTAAACAAAGATGCTAAAACAAACTACATACCCAAGAATCCCAGTTCCACTTCCTTATTTTTCCTTTATCTGGGTAAATATTAGTGGTTAGAGGTCCACAGATTATCGGGAATTTCAACACTATAATGTTTCATTAGTTTTATTTATGTCCTTTGATATTTCTTGGGGCTATTTTTCACACCTAGACATTAAACTTAATAAGAAATGTTAGCGGGAGCTCCCTTTTTGTTTTAACACAAGTCTAAAAATGATAAAACTCACGCATAAAGTCATTTCAACAACGGTTTGTGTTCATTGATTCATTAAATTGGTGATGCTCGAGTACATCCCAGCCGCCAACAGGTGAAAGTCCTGGACACGCGTTAGGATTGTGTTGAGAATGCAAGATTTTTAACCACATTACAAAATCCAAATATTGACTCTTGGTCTGTCAAGTACCAATAATCATTATCTGTTGCCCCCTATCGCTGATGTGTCTGTGCAATAGTGACAGTGCAGGTATTTGGCCTAAAGAGGCACCTACTACAATATTAATGACTGATGTGACCTTATTCTTGACTTTCAAACCTCTACCTCTCCTCACACTGAAACCGGGTGAACTCTTTAACGCTACAGTCTTACAGTAAAGTGCACTTCATCTGTCTGCTCCGAATGTTTAGATAATGCTTCAAAATAAGCACAATAACATAACTTTGAGGTCCCGTTCTCCTTTGTAGTGAAGACGGAACACGGCAAGGAGCCTGTGGTTGAGTTTTGACAACTGCTCACCGATTCTTTCAAAGCAGAGGAAAGCTGAAAACTGTGCCCAGAGTTCAAACATGTGCAGAGGGTTCTTTTCAAACTCCCACCCGACAGAAAACCTATGTGCCAGGCAGCAAAAAAAACACAATACATCTGGCATTCATGTAACCATTCGGCAAACTAAACAACCGCAGACACTTGTGCGGTTGCAGTCTCCTATGTGCAAATTCCAGCAGCCGTATCCTCCTGTCTCCACTCTGTTACCGCCTCAGAGTGTGTTTTGGCTTCTCAGTGCACAAAGGCGCCTCGTCCTCTTATGTGCCTTTGAGCTCTGAACAGACCTCAGAGGTGTCAGGTTCACATGTAGACCTTCTACACCTGACTGACCTCCTGTGCGGGTCCGCCTCTGCCTATGTGTCAGCGAGTTTCTCCTCTCTTAAGGCTACCTGATCCGTCCATCACTTTTCACTGGGCCCAGTTCAGATTTTGGGTCTGGAGACATGGAACTCCATGAAGTCTTGGAGCAAGGTCCCAAAGCAGGACATGAGGAAGTCTGTGTGGAGCAAAGGTCACCAATGACCCAAAAAGCTGCGATGCTGTTGTCCAGCCATGCTTCGAGAGGCCGACCCACCAGCTGGGCGTTACGCTGGGCCTCATGCATCGCGGGCTCCTGCGGCGGCAACTTTAGCACGGAGTTCAGCTGCTGGAAGCTCTGCTCCAGGTACAGGTTCCCTGGAGGACCTGCCAGGAGCCAGCTGTCCTCTCCTGGAAAAAACAATAACATTTACAGAGAGAACGAACGTCTTTAAAAGATGGAAGTAGAATAAATAATGTAAAATAAATCATCTGATGATCTCATCCTATTACCAACATCTGATGTTTCATATTATGGGCCATCAGTGACAAATTACATCATTCATAATGTTTATTAATATTTGGAAAACACTGATCCACAGCATTCTTTCCATACTTGTTATATTTAATTTTTCTACTACAGTGTTACTACAGTGTTTAGGTTTTATGGTTTATATTACAACATTTATATCAGACCTGTATCCCCCCCCACCCCCACACACACTCCTATGATTCAAATACCTCAACTGATAAAAAGCAATTTAGTACCATATTACTTCATTTTCTATTCTCTTAAATTTTACACTTTTTTTTTTTTTTAATTCTTAAATAAATGGAACTAAATAAAAAAAGAGAATAAATTAAAGGCACTCAGTCATATTTGCCTTTCTATGTGGTCATTTTCTAAAAGGGATTTACTGACAGAATTTACAGTTTATAGTATATTATGTGTCATTTATTGTGTGGGAATATGTGAATATATTGCACAGCCCTAAATCAAACAAACACATGAAATACTTAAACTGAATGAATTGAGATTTGGTTCAAATGCTCCAAGTCTCTGCCTCACCTTTGCGTAGCAGCTCCTTGTCTTTAAAGGTTAAAGGCATGACCAAGAAGTGAACTTCTGCAATGCGCTCCCACTGCTTTAACACTCGTACAGTCCAAGCCCCAGGTCGCAGAGGGTGCTGCAGCGGTGGTTTGTATTGGGTGTACTCTGCATCCACATCCACACTGATGTCATATGAAGCTGCCACAACCAGAGCTGGGTCAATCCACACAATAGTAGCTGTGAGGTTGGGCCCTCGAGCCCACTTCTGGATGGCCAGTGGTTCATCTAGCGGGCCAATCACCCCACCGAAGTTCCGGAAAAGTCTTTCTTTAGGATCCCATTCTGTACCGATCTGTCAAAAAAAGAATGAAATGAACTTGGGAAAAGACATGTGTTACATCAAAAACAGACTAAAACGAACTGTTTACAACACCTCTAATTGGGAGGTACATTGTTAAATGGGGCTACATGGTAGACAGTGAGGAGAGTGATGCTCCTGCATTTCAACTGTTCTCCCTCTGCAGGAGAGGCTCAGTGCTGATGTACTAATATTAACACGGTCCACATTAATATTACTTCCCCATCATCCCTCTGAATCCAGTGATGTCGCCCCTCACCTTTAGCCAGTGTTGGCAGTAAAAGGATGATAAACTCCTCACTACCCTCACTACCAGCCTCCGGGGTTTGATTTAGAGACAATCAAAACCAATGGTATTTTCAATATCTACAAGCTGCCATGGCTCTACTACTGCATATTGTGTTAATCAATTACAATAAAATTGATCTAATGTATTAAATTTAGATTTATTACTTAAGTTTGATCATTTGTTTTTCATAAATATCTGGATAGAAGACAGTGCATCTTTTCAATGACTCTGAGCTTCAAAGTTCTCTTCAGATTAAATCACTATTGCGCCATCCTTATGGTTAAATATCAGGAAGATAATCTCGCCCAAAGCAGTTTCATTGTGGTACTCTAATCTTTAAAATTATACTCCAGTGACTTCACAGACAGTTACGAACATTTCACACCAGTCACAGTCAGTCAGACAAACACAATGAGTGTGAATCAAGGCTTCCCCTCACACTGCACTTACTTCCAGGTTCTTGAGCCTTTCAAATTCTTTAAGGTTGTTCTCCAAGACAAGGGTGGCCTGGGGCACTGCCCACATCTCCAGTGTCTCCCTGACCTTTGAACCCACGTTCTGAACTTCCTGATGGACCAGGTATCCTTGGAAACGGTCATCATAGAAGTACAAGTGTACTGAGAGAGGATAGCCTACAGGTTCAAATCTGCAAAAATTAAAACAAAAAACAAACAAACAAACAAAAAAAAAAACGCATTAGAAAAATAATCACAAATAACACAAAAATGACATTTTTCCATCAACTAATCCAAGATGAAATAAAGGTAGTTTACGGACCTGCATGCCTCAATGCTGCTCTGAGTGGTCACCAGATTCTTTAGACCCAAACGAAAGAAAGAACTATAGGCAGTTAGAGCCACATCACTGAGTGAGCCGATACCATCCAGCTGCTCAAACAGTGTCTCCCAGTACGCCTTGATGGCAACTGTGCCTGGAGCGTACTGACCATACAGGTGAGTGTCCAGGATGTCGATAGCCTCCTGGTTTACAGTGGACTCAAACTTACGGGCAAAGAAAGTGGGTCGGGTCAATTGCTGTGGATAAAAAGAGACCAAGATGAAATGATCGGATAGAAGACAATGTGAAACATGATGAATAAAGACTTTTATTTATATTTACATTCAGCAAGTGAACCTAAATCTTATCAAATATAGCCCAGAATCTACCATTTAGTCAACCAGGACATACAGTGTGTGTCATCAAGTTAAATGTCATAGTATTTAAACTAATTTAATCATTCACTGAAATAAATTGATGAAGGGAGGGGGCACTCCGCCTTCACTTGATGATAGCTGGGATAGGCCTGAACATCCGTGCAACCCTCTAAGATGATTAAACCATTTGGAGAATGAATGATCATTTTCCTCCAAATATTCTTTCTTTAAATTGTGAGGATGTTTTTGTTGAGCTTACAGGAAAATATTTTAAAGTGTGCAGAGCTAAATACTAATTTTCTGTTTAATTTGTTGGATACAAATCCACAATTTGCACAATAAAATACTCACACTAATTAAATTTCTTTATTCACAAGACAGAGGCTAACAAAAATGAAAAAAAATAACTTTTATTGAAATATTGAACAATGTTATCTCATGTCAGATTTCCTCATATCCTTCACGTCTAGTAAATATGTAATGATCAAGCATGTGGTACCTGCAAGCTAAAGACGTTAAAAATAAAAAAGCATGTATTTGATTTAAGCTTTTGGTGAGTTCTGCACTGTGAAGGTCTGGCTCACTTACCTGGATCCGTATGAGGTCTTGTGGTTTGAAATCATTGGGAGAACAGCCACACCAGTCAACAATGTGTTTGTACTGGCATTTGCAGCCCAGCTTGCGGTTCCAGTTGGTGACCCGCAGATTATTGTCCACCAGAGTGTCACACATGTGGCTGTTCCCCAGCACAGTGTGGAAAAAGGACTGCAAACAAAGGGCACAGGAGGTAAATGCAATATTTCTAGTGGAAGAATACTAAAGCTGTGCGACAGTCAAGTTACTGTAAACCCGACACCCTCAAAAACATGCATAAACAGTTTCAATCCACTGACTCGAAACTGCAAAATGTCACGCCTCTACAGCACCAAACAAAGGCAAACAAAGCAGAGTAACTCCTCTGAGACATGAAACCGCACAACCAAATAAACTCTAGTGAACTCTCTTTTCGTCTAGCACCTTTACTGCACCCTGGCGCTTAAAGTATTACATTATCTCTGCTGCTAGACTTCTGGCTTAGCAGGGGACCCTGAGCCTCAGACAGACTTGTACATCAAACTGTCTCAACAGCAGCAGATAAACAGACCGCCTCAGGCGTCCCTACCTCAGCAGGGAGCAGAGCATAGGAATAGAACTGTTTCAGTCCCAACACCAGTTTGTCCTGGGAGTTGATGACGTATTCCACAAAGCGCCGAGTGAGTGCGAACCAATCTGAGCCGCCCGAGACCTCCAGGCCTTCTGGAATGTGGCGTTCACCGAGGCGCCACATGTGGTTATCACACTCATGGAAGAGTCGATCAAGGCCCTGCTTCTTAATAAACCTTGAATGAAAAAACCCCCAGTATATTTAGTGCTTTCTGAAATGTGTATTAATGCAAATGGTCAAATTGTTTTCTTCTAGACTGTTTAACACAAAAGAATGACAATGTGTTCATATGAATCTTTATGATACATCGTACATGTTACCTCACCTGGCATTCTCTCTCCCATGAGACTTGAGGAAGTTTTTGTCTCTATGTTGCGACAGGAATGCCACCAGTTCACTATTAGTCCTGTAGAAAAGTATAATGGTGACAAGTGAAAGGATGAAGGGTTTGGTCAGGGGGAAGAAAAGCCAGACAATTCTTTGGAAATAAATTCAATTTGACTCCAGACATTTTTTTTGTTAAATTCGCAGTAATTCATGTAAAGCTCCTCGGAACAGATCAAGAGAATTATAAAACATTTGTTTTGAAATAAGGTTACAACAGGACTATGAATCTAGCTAAACTGGGTTAATGAGACAGACAACAGTCAACTCTGATCAGAACAAAACATTTCATGCTGTTATTCAAAAATATACGCTTGCAAATGTCCACAGGTAATGCTGCAGTAACAGTCACAGTCATTGTAGGTCAGAGACAGAAACAAATCTACTGGCAATGCTGGAGGAATGAGCCATCAATAACAAAAAACTCAAGCAGGAACTAATTAACACAAGTGGTCGATAGTGAAACATTCTGTATGAGACAGAGTTCTGCAGGAAATTAAGAGACTGATTTTATTACTTATAGGTAAGCCTTTGAATAAAATTAAGACTTTTATTCATTATAGGATCTGACAAGTCTGGCCAAATTCCAAATGAGAACATTGTTATTTTAAGCGATTATTGGGAGAGAATACCAACTGGTGGAAAAACAAACAACAACAATTAAAAAAGCAATGTTTTCAAATGTGGCAAACTAATGTTCATATTCTGTATCAAACGCTGTACTAATGTTTGAACTTAATGAGTTCAGTTACATTTTTGTGCATGAAATACACAACTGTTCACTTTGAGGGTTATTAATTAATGTTATGTCAGGGCAGAGACTCAAAGGGTGGGATCATGTTGAGGGAGTAAAAGATAATCTTAAGATAGAGAAATGCAAATAATTCTCTGCCATTCATTAGAAACATGCAAGTAGCAAAATGTCAGCTGATTTAGTTTAATATGCATTTCTCTCATTTTAATAGTTTATTATATTATTATACTGTATTATAATAACATCCAAGTAAACACATAAATGACAAATTATCCTCAACCCCAGTGTTTGTTTATGGTCAACCAACCTGGTAGGGAAGTCTGTGGCACTGAGATTGATGAAAAAATCCCACTTCCAGTCCAACATTGAGAGCAGGTCCTGCATGCTGTGAAGGTAGGCCTTCAGTAAGCTAGCTCCTCCCCAGATGGTGACCATGCGCCATGGGGTGGCACGGACATTTGGGTACTGCTGGGCTATCTGCAGGACCTCACGGTGCATGTAGCCAGACCGCTGGAGGATTTCAAAGCAAAGTGTCAAACAGTTAAACTCTATGCAACCACTGATAATCGGGTTTTAGCAGCTCTGCAGTTGTCATGTTAGCCAGATCCACAGATGCCAGTATGCCAAGAAAATCTGAGAAAGTTGGCTCATGTTGACAGAGAATGTTATCCAAGCACAATAAAGGTTAGATGGTATTGTGGGTGCTCTTGTTGAATGAAAAATTACAACCTAAGTTTAAAAAGACTATGAGCTTTCTTACAATAGAGCCTGGAGAAAGAACAAACAAAATAAAGGACAAGATGAAGGAAGGAAGAGTTGACTTAAAGAGTCCAGATTAATGCCAACAAATTAAAAATTTGAAAACATGTAATTGCTGTCTGTTTGAAAAAAAAAAGGAAGCCAGGAAATCAGTAGCTTCCTCTTCTTGGTGTTTAATCAGATTAATTATTAACTAATTAACGAGCACTCCGCTTCCAAATAAACTCAGCTAATAAAAGGCTCTGACGCAGTAAATGAGCACTTCAAGGGAAAAAGACACTTGTAAATTAATTGCTCGTGTGCATCAAGTCCAATCGGGTTTAGTCAAGCAAGAAGTGTGTTACTAATTTTGTCCTACACTTTGTTGGCAAAGAGACGACTGTTAAAACAATTGGTTTCTTTCTTTGTTCTTTAAGCATTTTAATAATAACACAGTCTGAAATTGTGATGCAGTGTTTGTTAGTTTTCTGCGTTTCTGTTCACAAAGGAGATAACACAGGAGAAGACACATGAATCAAAACACACACAACCAGGAGAAGAAGTCTGAAGAGGTGCTGGCAGACTGATTCCAGTACAGCCTGACCTCTTTAACAGTCTCATCTTTCAAACAGGCTTTTGCTTCAGAGATGGATGAGGTGAAGCTGACAAAGGGTCTAAGATGGAGTCCATGACGTGACTGTCCCACTGACTCCATATTCATCACTGCCTCTGCTAAGCCCTACGCCGTCCCTTGGCAGCAGAACAGAAGACTCCCCGGGACTCGACAACCTTTCCGGCTACACAGGTGCACCGTTGACAGGCACCTGTTCTCTGCTGCTGTCTGTGTTTTACACACCTGAAGTCTTTGCCTCAGTATCAACAGCCATACGTTTGTCTTTTGCCTTCCAGCTGCACACCACAACAGACTTTTCCTCAGCTAAATCCAGCCCCTAAGAATAACCACACTTCTCTCTATCCAGGCTAATCCCGTTAACCACACTGTGCGACCCGTGGGATAAATTTAACCTTCATAATGCAAGAAGACCAAACCGGTAAAGCACAGCGTGAGCTCAAGTGGAGCCAGGGCACTGAATGCACTATATGACAATCACAATATGAGTAAATAATAATGTGAGAAATCCCACAGATAATCTTTCATATTCAGAATCTTTTATTTTAATGTTTCTCTATGATGTTCCAGGTACTGTTATGTCCTTCGAGGCCTTACCTTGTCCACATGAATGTAGTAGTAGTGGTCTCTGTGGTATATGGCTTTAATGAGACGCTTGAGTTGCCGAACAGCACGGCCATGGACCATCAGAACAAACGCTACCCTGACTGGGTTCTCCACCTTTGCCAAACTGTTGTCCAGTTCACCAACAGCCTGAACTGGATTGGACACACCTGGCCATAAAAGACAGAAATGGAGAGGGTTTTTTTTTATATAGGTTTCATAATAGATTTATATGTGAAGTGTACAGGAATGAAGGAGTTATTCATTTTGTATTTTTCCTCCAAGGAAAGCACATACAAAAGCTGCCAACTGTGCTCACTGGAACAAATAAACCAAGCCAGCGAGGTGGGTGGAGTGTTTTTGCTTCAGTGCAGCCCTTACACTGTAATTGAGTTGTGTTTCATCACTATGCTTACTTATGTCACTAGTTCAAAATGTACAGCTCTGGAAAATATTAGAGACCATTCCAAATGTCCAGACCATCACACCATAGAAAACCTGCACTCAAAAGTAAACTGCACAATCACAAATCATATAACACAGCTCAACTGCCTGCAATCATTCCAACATTAGATCATTGTTATTACCTTATTTTCTTGGCATTTTCAAGGTCTGAAAAAAAATTGATATTTATTTGGGGCCAGTTGTTAACGAGTGAGTGTGGTGGAATAGTGTTTGTAGTCAGTTTGTAGCCTGTTTGATACTAGAAGTCTCATTTGTACTAAAAGTGAAACTACCGCTGAAGAAATACAGCTTCAATTACCACTTTTTCTCAAAGTCAATGGTTCATAATGTATAGTGAAAAGATTTTGCACAATACGGAAATTAAGACTATTCCCATAATACCTGAATGAAACCAGGCTTACTCTGCCGGGGGGGGGGGGGGGGAACAGCCAGGTTA
>JAPSES010000069.1:2959161-2974339 GCA_029822895.1 Maxillicosta whitleyi | reverse complement strand
TATGTACACACACACAATTGATATGATATAGTTCAACCAATGTTTTTTTTTTCTTGTGACACTAATGCTTAAAATACTTATATTTCAGTTAATGGATGAACTTTTTTTGATTTTGTGCAAATAAAAGTGTCATCTCAGTAATCACTGCGCTAAAGAATATAGTGTTTCCTTTTTAGTAATGGAAACCTTTACACATGACAACTGCACTACTCACTTTATATTTATTATATTTATAAGACTTAACAGCTGTGCATCCTGCACAATTTCTATTGATACAGGACCTGTTTTGTGTTTTACTTCACTAATTTTATAGTTTTATTGTTGATTATTCTTATACTTGTATTGTGTAGTTATCCTGAACACATGACATAACATAAAAACTACATTTTGTTGCACTGCACAGTAGTATTTTTTCAATGACAATAAGACTTATTCTATTTCTATTCTATTCTTTCTATTTTATTCTATTCTTTCTATTGTTACAGTGTTTGTTGATGTAGGCTGATAAAGTTCATACGTGTGTAAGTAAGTTTGCCTTATATTGTGCAGTTATGGTCTGGACTTGTGTAGACATAAAATAATAGACCTATATAACTCTACGTCTCCACTCAAAATGCTTGTTTTTACTTCCCAGTACTGTGAATATCAACACTTCTACTTTAAAAAGGGATGTTAAAATCACTGCTGTATCATTCTTCAAAGCAGAAGAAGTGCTTTGATCGATCGCTTTGTCTTTTCCAGCGTTTCGTCCATGTTGTTTCAGATCAGAACCAACATCCAAAGTGATCTAGTCAGCGATAGATCGGGATCAAAAGTTGTTTACACTGTTTTTGTTTGTTCAGCAGTAGAGGATTGACACCGCAGAGCTTCAGTGCACTTCAGTTAAATCCATTTAGAGATACTATTGACCACAGTCGGCGTCATTTATCAGGATGAACACTGATCGTAATGTGAGGGATGAGTCACTTTGGATACCGACTGGTTTGGAGTTCATTTTTGTCCTATATTTCATTATCTGAATGCCAGGCTGAGAGAGAAAAAAACAGGTTTATGTATCCCTATTGAATCTAAATACGGCAGAACATTGCATTCAATTGTGATTAGGACCTTGCCACGAGCTGCCACTGTGAAATTGATCAATATGGAGTAAATAAGCAATCGTATAAAGTATAGCAGAGCCATTATGTCTGAGGTGGATGACACCGACTGGACTGAATTCAGTTTTTAGTAAAAGGCCAATTATCAGCCAAGATATTAAACTAGTATATGTGTCGAGGTAGCGGCACACAGAGGGAGATTTACTACCTATACTGACAATATTTCAGCTCAAACGGACAGATTTAAAGGGCAGCTGGGAGACTCTTGAATGAGTCTACAAATATTGGCTTATTCTCCTTTCTGCTCACTAGTCTCTGTATTTTACATCTTTCTCCTCTACAGTTTTTCTATATCCTCATTTCTGTCACTTTGTGCTGGGGTGGGGGCTCTCCATCTCCCTCCATCTACTTCCTCCCTCTCTTTTGTATTGTTTGTGTATGTGCGCTAGTACCCACACGGGACCCCCTCCATTTTTCCTAATAAGAGAACCCCCCCCCCCCACACACACACACAGTAACCCTGTCATTCCATTAACCTCATCAGCATCATTTTCCCTGCAAAGAAAACACACGGACATGCACACACAATCTTCAGATGGTGACACACTCACATTTTTATTTTATTAATAATTAAACAACAGTGTGACTCACTGGCCGAGCGGTTAGGTCACATACCACATGAGCATAAATCCCCTGAGCAGTGGACGGTTTAATTCCCAGCCGGTCGGACAATTTAACCCACGACATTCCTGTACTGTCTTCCCCTTCGTTTCCCATCTCTGTTTTCTACTGTTCCCTAAAAAATGCTTCTTATGCACATTCGGATGACACTTGATGATTAATCCACAAAGACCCAGTGCTAATTTTGAGGTAGTTCCCAAATGAAATGTTCTCTCTAACTGTTTTTAAGTGATTTACCACCATATATTATAATATTATCCTCTGTATTTTGCATTTTTTCACAGTAAATTGTATGTTTTCCTACATTTCATTTCCTATACTTATTTTAGATGCTACAAAAACTCATGTAAATTCAAAGGTTATTATGTCAAAACAGAAAACTGAAGAAAAAACTACTTTTTCATAAACTGAGTGTAAAACAAGTGTCTGCATCTACTGTTATTTATCAAACTCCACAGGTTTTACTGTTGAATCAATGTTATAGATGATGACATTGTTTCCATGGTAACAACAGAGCCACTGAATGTCCAAATGGGTCATATCAGATGACCATGAAAAAAAATGACAAACTGTATTTTATACTATTTATTTACATGTATTGATAAGATTAATGGATTAATAGGTGTAAAATAATTAGGATCTGTAGACGGTTTGTGTCACCGGTGGCTGTTTAGGTCTCTATGGGTTACGCTAAGATGAATAGTGGAGCATAAAGGGGTTATATGTAATATTTCTACTTTGAAATGTCAGTAAAATATCTAAAATTCTCATTAAAGTGTTCAGAATGAAGCACTCTGAACATGTGCTAAATATGCTAGTATATCAGATTGTACAGATATGAACTGAATGTATTCACATTTGATATAAAGTGGATTTATGTGACCACTAGAGGGAGTAATGAGTCACTTTGCTGGCCTTATATGGAGAGAAAAATTCATGCCAAAGGGCTTTTGACCAAAGCGTCAGAAAGTGATGAGAAGAAAGAAAGTTTAAGTGACAAAAAAATAAAAGGTAGAACCACTGTTGTTGGTGGTTCTAGTAGTTGTAAGTGTGTTCTGCTCTTAAATATTTAGAATATCAATATTTATATGTATTGATGAGATCAGTGAATGAACATTAATGACAACATTGATATTAAATATATAAAAGTGAAATAATTTGACATCAGTAGATGGTTTAGGTTGCCAGTGGATGTTTGGGTCGTTATGGGGTAAAATAATATGTATATATATATATATATATATATATAAAAAGCTGATGATGAGTGACAGCAGCCTGAGACCAGTTCAGCACAGCCACATGACAGTGACATGGATGACTCACTCATCCTAGAAAAACTCTGAACTTTGCATCTGTATGTATGACCTGCAGCTGAATGAAGCCCGTCCTGAATATTAAAACAGCCACTTGCCAATAAAAACAGTCCAACATCCTTATCTAGACAGTACAGGGTCATTTAGAGGGTGCAAACCTCTGAGCCACAGGTTAGTTTAAGTGACTGTTAGCAGCAAACATCTGCAAAATGTGGTGGATGCGCTGCAGAAAATCATCTTTTTCTAGCTATACATGGATAACGAACAGAAAAAAACAAGACTATCATTTAAGATTACAAGGGTTTGCATCCTGCACAGTTGAAGTGAAAGTCTAAATCTTAATTTTTTTTTTTTTTTTTTATGTCTAAGTTACCTCTGCTTTCCAACACATCCATCTGCATCACATTACAGCAGCACCACAGCCTCTGGAGTTGATCGTGGCCACTTTACACAGTGCTCGTGTTTCCAACAGGCCCCGTGGTGCTTTTCAAAATCGTCCCACAACCGGCTCGACAGCACTGCGGGTCTATTTTCGATGGACCCACTTCACTCCCACATCAAAACATTCTCAGACAAACGTTATAATTTCAAAATGTGCAGTGTACAGCCTCAGCAATACTATAAAGAAGGAATCTACTGATGGAAACATAGATTACAAAACTCTAATGAAGCTTATATTTAAAAAAAAAAAAAAAAAAAGGCTAATATTTTAATAAATAAAGTTTCTATTGATTTGTCTAGAACTTGTTGACTCTCCCTCGTACATGAAGGGTGTAGAGGAAATGGTCAATCTTGGTATAAAACTGTATAAAATCACAAAAACTTCAATAACAAATGTTAACAATAAAAGGGTGAATACATTTATACAACTTTCTTTGTCTCCCAAGGGCAGTAAATAAATAGAAACTACTTTAGATGGCCTGTTTTATGTATGGTTGAAGCACAAAAATCAAGTAAAAATGACCATATAAGGAGACAATGCCCTGCAGAGGGTGGAGCTAAACCACGGTGCAGCCACAGACCAATACAGGCTCCAGTATATAAGCAATACAGGAACAAAGGAAACATAAGATAGAACTGAAAACATAAATACCAAGAGGGTGATTTTTCAATGCAATGCAGGTGATGATAACTGCATATATATCAAAACCAAACTGAATAAGTGCATTACTGCATGCACAATAGATGTTTAGCTGAAAAATATAGACACTTTAATGTACATTTTGGTGTCATATACAGCGCACATAAAAATACAACTCTGGAAAAAAATTAAGAGACCACTGTAATTTCCTCTGAAACGTGCATGTATGACACCCATTCCATTCCTGTATCTGTTGAATTCCAACACAAAAACACCTTATTCTATTGAATAAACACCTGATCCATGTCTTATTTAAGAAGGAGAAGTATAAACACCATTACTGTGGACATCACTATCTTCTTACAACAGACAAAAAAAGTTCTATTAGTGACACAAAAAAAGTAACTGTAATCCAAAAATAATTATAGAAAACTACCGGACTTCTGCTCTGACAATGTTCCAAACTCTGAGGACTGGTTCTTCTATCAGTTCAATGCTCCTGGACTCAGCAGGTCCATAAAGGTGTGGATGTCAGACCATCAGATGAAGACCCTTTTATGACCAGAACAATCTGCAGACCTGAACCCACTGTGGAAACTTCTGCAGGAACATGGATGATCACAAACCATGGAACATGTCTGAGCTTCTATGTGAGGAGCTGCATAAAGTTATTAAACAGTAACAGAGGAGAACCAAGACACGTGAAAACTGTCACTGAAAATCAGGATTATTCCACCAAATATAGATATGTGAACTTTTAATAAGTTACAACATTAGTTTGCGTTGTTTAGAAATGAATATGAACTGGTTTTATTTGCATTATTTCAGGTCTGAAAACACTGCATCTTTTTTATTATTTTGACCATGTTTCATGTTCTGCAAATACATGCTTTAAATAATAATAAATATTTGGAGTTTGGGAGAAATGCTGTCAGTAGTTTAGACAATAATGCAAAAATGACACATACTTTTATATGGTAAAATCTGAGAAAATGATATTTTGCTGTGGTCTTTTAAGGTCTCTTTTTTTTCCAGAGCTGTAGAGGTATACTGTATATTCCTACTTGATGCAGTAATAATAAGTGCTGGGCTATAACTAAGTGCTTTGACTTAAATGCTTCAACAGGTACTATCTCAGAGGCAAGTATGATATTTTTTTACTCTACTACATTTGTCTAACAGATTTAATGTATTATTATAATTATTAACTTCCCTTACTATTAAGTGAAAATCATTTCTCCAAAATATGCAGGTTTTTTTGTTTGTGCTGTGTATGAAAAAACAATATTTATAAAGCAAGGGATTTTAAAAGTTACTGTCTTTCAAAAGATGATGCACAGTTTATCTGGATTATTCACAAAATGCATTGTTACAAAACTGAAAATATTCCATTTTTTTCTGAGCTCAGGAAAAGTTTCAGGATTTCAGGACTATAAACATGGGATAATGTTAAAGAATATGATGTATAACTGCAGATCAAACCACTGAACAGTACATGAAGTAGTTCAAATGAGCTCAACCTTAATCATCATTGGATTGTCAAAAGCATCATATATAGACTAATAATAGTAAAACAGTAACAGGCACAATGGCTACTTTTCAAACTTTATCTAAATATCCTTAATACTTTCATACTTTAGTTTAAGGGATATCTGTAATGTGGATTGTACTTTTTTTATTGATGAAATATATACACAAGTATACAAACATTTCAGGATGGAATGCACTTTTAACATTTATATTCCAACGAAGATCATCAGATTAATCAGATGTAGACTAATGTAATGCAGACTAATGATATGACGCAAGTTTGGAAGCACTCTGAGTCTATTTTAAAAATAAATATTTCTGGAGATAAATGAGAAACTATTTTTTTTTTTTTTGGAGAAGACACATTTTAATGTTTTTATATACATTTTTACATACAAAAATCTGTGTGTAACATGGTAAAAAGGACACAGAAATTATGTACTAATATATATATATCACTTTATCCTTTCACGGGTACATTTTGGAAATTGAAGTAATTCTGCAAGGCAGAGTATTTAACAAAAATGACCACTGTTGCAAAACCACTCACAATTTATTTGTATTTAAATGAGCAGGTTCGGCATGTAAGTGATGTAGTGGACACAATGGGTTACACACAAAACCTGGAATGAGTAAATGCTGATTCACGAAAAACCCACATATCTGGATTAGAAAAACCACCAGGACTGACAAATTTAACACAGTGTCTTTATTTATAGTGGTATAAAAGACCATTTCAGGTGATGTTTTCCAGATCAAATGCACTGACTAGCTTTTCCTGTCCCAGTTTTGGTCCTATTTTTGGTCCCAATATTTGAAAAATTCATTTATTTTGGGATGATTCAGAGCAAGAGCACAGTTTTTCTGCATTTATCTGAGGTCATCATTAGGTACATCCTGGGGAGGATATATCTAAACATCTCATTTATTATTGGGTCTAAAAAAGCTGGCAAAGTGCCAGATACCAAAATAAACCCAGTTTATGAAGTGACGCATGCGCAGTTTCAGCAGAAGGAAGGTCTGCATCTGTACCTCACAAACATGGCCGCGGTCTTCGTCCACTAACGACACACGTTCGTCACTGACGGAAAAAGCCGAACGCTCCCGATCAGCTGACTGTGGTATGTAAACAAGGTCAGTCACTGCAGCAGCGCACAGTCTGAAGACTTTGTGGACCGCGAAGCTGCTACCTCTGTAAGATAAGAAGAGGCTCAAACTACATAATTGAACACCTGAGGAGGTAGGTATGCTGCATGTGGATAAAGTGAACCTTATTCCTGATAGCAGGCCTTGGTTTGTTGTAACGTAGGACACTCGGAAACGACCATATACAGGAAATTCAATAGTATCATACTACTGTTGAGATCACGCACAAATAGATTTTTAAAATAGCATTAATGTTAATTCCGTTTTGCCGCAAAGTCACGCTGCAGGTGTGCGTTATTTACCTCCTGCGCAGTGACTGGCCTCTATCTGGGTCGCTCTCTGCAAAAACTGCACGGTCATGTTTTCCCACGACATTAATTAATTCATTTCTAACAATGCGTTGCCTTTATTTTTAGTAGATTTAAAGGTTATCTGTCCCTGCAAGTGCCACTGTTCAACTTAATATTCACAAATTATTAGTTTTTTGTTTTAATATTCCATTCCATATGCTGCAGCATTGTGCTGATTTTACAGCTTCTATGGGACAAAATGTATTTAATAATGAAGCTGCATAGGTAATTTAAGTCCATCCTAACTAGAAAACCACTCATGACTGGACTGAAACTGGGGGGAAAATGCTTATGTGCTGAAGGACGACTGCATGGATTATTAATGTCACTGAGTCAGCATAAAATAAAATCTGTTCAGATCGGTCACCATTTCTGCTTAGTGCCATATATATATATATATAAACCCAGAATGAGCTCATTTAATTATCTGTTAGCCAGATTAGCCTGCAGATGAAGATGGACAGAGAGATTTAACAGGGGCACAAACACACACACACACACACACACACACAAAAGAAGAAAAAAAAAGGACAGAGGAAATCAGTGCCAGGACCAGTCACGTTTTCAGCTCTTATTGGTTAGATAGATTCTGCAGTTAATGATCACTCCTGTGTTCTGGGTTCCGATCACACCTCATGAAAGACTTCCTGATTAACCCATTTTCCTTCAGTCATTCTCAGATACGCTGGATAGGAATTTATGACACTAGTGTAATAAATTGTTGGGGTTGTTGTGTTTTTGCAGATCTGGGATTTTGCCCGCATAAACTTTCCATCACGTGTTTAATGATTTACAGGACATGTCTGTGTTTATGAAGTAAGCATTAACAGTTTTATGGTTCAGCAGGTGCCTCTTTTAAGGAAAAAGAGCAAAAATGTGTCATTTAGCAGGTTGAAATAACAATGGTATAACATAATAGTGAATTAACATATTCTTATCTTCCACTATTTATAGGATGCAGTACGTTTTTGTTTTTTTACACATCTACTTGAATGTGTTTGGTTTTATGACATGGTGATGTGTTATTCTTAGCTTGAACATGCACATCTGCTAAATAACACACAGGCGATTTTCAGCAACATACTTCTTTATGTTATTTATTGTAGAGCTGTAAATCAGATCTGCCAAGATGATGCAATGTTTTCACTTCATGGTGGAGCCGGCAAAAAACCTAACGGCCAAGATAAAGGTAAAACTGTCCCACATCCTTACGAAAAATAATTGTTTTTGCTGTGTAAACCTGTTTAGACACATGATTTTTTTCTACACTGCTCTGGGGTCACCTTGATCCTTAAATAAGAAGTTAATATAACAACATGACTGCACCATGTGACTCCATTTATTACTTCTTTCCCAGATGAATATAAACAGACAGAGCACAGCTATGTAGGGAGTTGTTTGGGAAATGGATTAAGGCAGTCTTTCTGGAGGGGGAGGGGTTGGGGGAGGCTGTCTTTTCTTTTTTGCACAGCCATGATGTGCATTTTGATCAGCTTGAGTGACCATTTCCTTTCAAGTTTAATTTTATTACTTTCTAAAGCACATCTGATGCAGCACTAAATGTCTGTCTTTCTCTATAAGCATTTCTCCTTTCCAAGTTGATTGCTACAGTACTTTTAATGCACTTTATTTCACTTGCAGGAATCGCACAAAAAGGCAAAAAATGAGAAGAGAGAGCCACTGGATGAGGACCAGCTTTTTGTTGTGGATCTGGCCAGAGACCTGAGCCGAGTGTGTCAGGTACAGTCCATCTTAACCTGTACTGATAGAACTGACCTGTCATTAAAGACAGAATTATACTACCAAAGTTCAGAGGTTCCAACATGCGGCTCAGGGGGACACCAAAGGGGATGCAAAAGTCTTTGTCTGCCCTGGGATTTAAAGGTTGTCAACATTAGAACTGCATTTGTGGAATAGATCATAGTTACATACTTGATGTATAATACTGTAATGATTATCCATGATGCTATATGATAAAAAAGTATGAATTCAAGTTGTAAATGTAAACTAATATGGTAAATTAATGGGAAATAAAGACAAATTTACCAGGGATATTTGAATATAATGTGAGATAATAAGTCATAAATTTGCAAGAAAAAATCTTAAGATGGTTATTAAACATAACCTACAAATTTAAGAGCAAAAGACCCTCGAAGGGAGTTAGGAAGTAGTTTAAAGAGCAGCAAAGCCCACATGGGGGGAGTAAAGTGGGGTGGATTATTTGGTTATATGTGTGTTTGTCACGCAAGAGACTTTAAGCTCAAAATAAAAACCAGAGTAAACCTCAAATTCTATATTTTTTCTCAGAGTAGCATCCCGTTCTCATATTTTAGTGTGTGTTTGTGTGTGTAGTAAAGGTTTTAACCACAGACTTAAGCACTCTTTAGTGAAAAGGATATTATCAAATTACAGTATTGAATGGTATAATGTGTGTATTAAAGGGACAGTAAACCTCTTTACTCCACACTGCAGAAGTCAGAGGTCCTGGATAACATCTGGAACCAGGATGACACCTGGCCTACCCCCCTCTGCAGGGCTGTCATCTTACAGTGGGCCTCCATCCTGGAGAATAAGGTGTTTATCTTAGAATGCAAATCATTCACACAAATATGAAAAATGATCATTTTAGTTCATATAATGTTGATTGTTTGTTGGAGTAGAAGAGGCCCATGCAGACTGATGGCTGGCCAGAGATGGATGAGAACAAACATCCTGATGTGTATAATGAGGATGATGTGCAACATGGAAAGGCAGTGATCCTGAACTGGATCAAGGACCTGAGGGCTCAGCCAGAGGTTGAAAAAACATTTTATTTTTCATTTAAGAGCAGTATTTTAACTGTTTGACAATTTCAAAATGAACCAATTCTTTGCATATTGCACAAAGTTTTATTTCCACTGTTCATCTTGCAGCAAAGTGTGTGGCCTGGGGAGCCTGTAGCAAAGGCTCTGGAGGACCTGCAGTCGGCCTGGCGCTGGGGCCGCGTGTCCAACCTGGTGTCTGCTTTGGAACTGGTCATGTGGACTTTAGTCTTACAGAGCCCTGATAAGGTTTGGATCTATGTTCTGTAGACATGCATACACTTGACCAATGTATCATATGTGGTATGATAGGCAAGATATATTTATTCATCATGTCAAAGCAAGTTTTCTTCTTTTGTTCTTGCAGGATACCTTACCACAGGAGTGGCTCATGTGGAAGCAGAGGACTCAGAAGATTGGTAAGTTAATAACCCCAAACAGCGGTTTTCTATACTTTGTTGAATATCTAGCCACACTCCTGTAAAACACAACCTTATGTGGCGTAGTGTTTTTATAAATTGGTCATTATATGTAAAAAGTTTTCAGAAAATAAACACGTAGCGATAGAAAACACAATATTTTACTGATAAAAAAATATCTTTCTGTAGTTTGTTTATGACATGTAGCAAGATTGTTGCCAAGCAGCACTCAGATAAAATGAAATGTATACTGAAACATAGGGCTGATTATTAATGTTTATCCGGATGTTAGTAGTTTTTTGTTTTTTGCTTTTTTTTTTTTTTTTTTTTTGTGTCTCAATAGGAGCGTTTTAATTATTCAATTGGTATTTCTGTAGCATTTTGTGTAATAGTATGGCCACTATTAATTCAGCATGGATGACACCATTACAGCCTGTCATGCATGAGCTCTTTCCTACAACCCGGTGTCGTCGTTCTTCACAAGCAGTGGCTGCATCCATGTTTAACTCGCTTATTAAATCAAAACTTACAAGAAAACCTGGCATCTTACAATAATTTGCTCGGCTCAATAAATCTGATGTAATTCCGTCATAGGTCTGTTAATGGGGAATTTCACAACACACTCAAACGGACCTCAACCAATAATAATGAAGAACTGCAAATACCTGTTTGTAATGAATTCTTAATATTTGGTGCATGTCTGGAATCTTTCTCATAAATGTGTTTTTGTCTCCTTTTAGGTTCCATTCCCTACATTCCTCAGCCACGTGAGTAATACACATGTAAAATCTGATGTACTGGTAGTTTTATACCAATTTTATATGAACCTCATATTAGTAGTTTTGGACATACCCAACAAATCTACTTTCAGGTTTGTAAATAACACAGGTTTCAGATTATTTTATAAGCTTTTTTTTTTAAAAAAAAATAGCCATGTATTTTATCATTATATTGTTGTATTTACACAGTGTTTTCTGTTTTTTACAGTTTGGAATTGGATCTCAGATGCCGCAGGTAGAATACCGACTGATTATTAAGTCTTAGCCCATCATTTCTATGCACATCTAAGCACTAATTTAAACTGTATAAACTTTATTCTGTCATCTTGTCTCTGTAGTGGAGGTGTCTCTGGATTTGAACACAGCCAACCCAGACCTCCTCATTACCGATGACAAGAGGATGCGCTGTGGCTTTGAGAGGAAAGATATACCCAACTATCACCAGCGCTTTGATGGATGGTGGTGCGCCGTCGGGGTGGAGGGCTTCACTTCTGGCCGCTACTACTGGGAGGTTGAGGTCGGTGAACGTGACTGGCGACTTGGTGTGGCCAAAGAATCTGCTCTGAGGAAAGGCTTCAAGTCCCTGAACACAAACACAGGCTACCTGACCCTGCGTCTGGAGAGGGGCACTGAGTTAAAAGCTCTCACAGTACCCTTCACTGCCTTGCCACCTGGCCTCATCTCCCGTAAAGTGGGTATCTACCTTGACTACGACCAGGGCCAGCTGTCCTTCTATGATGCAGAGAAACATTTTCATATTTACACCTATAATGAGCACTTTACTGATAAGCTGTTCCCCTTGTTTGGTACGGTGGAGATCATCAAGGATCTGGTGATTCGCTCCCCAGCTGCTAAGACCGAATGCATCTGCCCCACATCCTGCCTCTGGGGTTGAGTTTCATTCTGCAATAAAAATGTTATTCATTAAAATGCGTAGTCTAGTAGACATAATTATAGTATTACAAACCAGGTTATACAAAAAAATTATTGGAAGCAATCAGACATCCTGCTCTAAAAGACTATCATTATGCTATGAAATAACTCCACTGTGTGACCACTCTGTATGCTGCTGCTCTAATGTGTTTGTTGTTACCACTGTCTCACTAATGAGTTAATGATGGCTCAACTTTGCTTCATCCATAATGTCTTTTCATATATTTGACTGAAGCCTGTAGTATTAATACAATGCATTGTGCAATATGAATTATTCAATAAGAATGTATTTTCAGTGAGCAAGAAATAAACTGAATCCATGACTTATTTTTGATCTCTGTTCATTTGTACGTCAGGATAGATGGAACTTACACACAGCGTACAAGTGTGTATGGAGTTGAAGGAAAATAATTATTATAGGGATCCAACATCTTATTTTCATTGGGGATTTAGTAAATTCATTTATGATACTGAAAATTAGGGTGGAAAGTGACAGAACAGTGAGGGAATGCATGAAACAAAGGGCCTGGGTACATAGTCCCTGCCATAAAGCTAACACAGAACGACTAGCAGGACCACAACAGGAAGCTTTCAAATAAAGCTGGATGTAATAGTGTCTTATTCACTATTTGATTGGCAACAGTTAACAGGTTATGTTACATATCTCATATCAGCATTCACTACACATATATTAGCAGGATGGAGGAAGTACTGAAGTTTAGTACTTAAGTAAAAGTACCAATACCCTGCAAAATATTTACTCAAGTTAAAGTAGAAGTACTACATTAAGAATTTTACTTAAGAAAAAATGCTAAGTACTTCCTTAAAGTATAAAAGAACAAGTACTCACACAATGTCAGTCTGTGGACTGTGTCATTATAATAAAGAATGTTGACATACTTATTTATGCCTCTGCCAATGCTACAAACTATGCTTTAAAACAATATGAATAATATGGACAAATTGAAAAAAATAAGTGTAATTTTTAACAATATTATGCTTCAGTTTATCATTTACACGTGTACTTTATAAATTACAGATCACAGTGGATCTACAAATACACAGAACATTAAATAACAGATAATATTGTTAAAACTGCATTTCTATTAAGACATTTCAGGTTCATATTTCTTCAGATTATTCACATATTTTTGCAAAATATACTTTGTTTTGATGTAAATACATGAAAATGTTAATAGGGTTATGAGTATTTGTTGGATATTATGGTCGTATTTTACCAATTTGACCCACTTGAAATTGAATCGTTCTGTCTATGGACTCTAACTTAAAATGATTGTTAATATCTTAGTTTAATTTTAGCATTTCACAAAGTCATCACAAGGGCCGGACTGGACCCTTTGGCCGGATTTGGCCCCCGGGCCGCATGTTTGATACCCCTGCTCTGAGGCGTGTCGCACCTGCTCCAATCACAACCTACACATAAAATATGAGGAACACGTGAGACCTCCTTTCGACATAAAGCTATTTTATATATTCTAAAACTTAATGTGGACGAATAAATAGAATACATTGGGCTTTTAAACATGTATTTATTCTTCTTTTTTTTTATTGTTTCACTTTTCTTCTGTTGACGGCTTCCATGATGTCATCACTGTGCGACGACTCCAAAGTGGTTTATATGAGTTCTAAGCAGTCAAACAGACAATGACAACAACTTTAAAACAGGCTTTAAAAGCCCATTTTGGCTTTGACACCTTTAGGTCTAAACTACAGGAAGATATTGTCAAGGCAGTAGTCAAAGGTAAATCGACGGATACTTTATTATTTTGTTGTGTTAGTTACATTATCTCTTTGCTAAATAGCAGTCGTTAGCTAACAGCAACAGGCAATATTCACTGAGGTTTTCGTAAGATTTTCACCGTTTCCTTCAGCGTTTAAGTGAAAGTTGAAACACATTTGGTTCTCCCAGTTAACTAGCGTTGTCTGTAAAAAAAAAAAAAAATACTGCAGAATGGTGACTAGTGCTGTCTGCCCTGCAGGTGACAGAGATGTGTTTGTGTGCATGCCGACTGGAGCTGGAAAGTCCCTCTGTTACCAGCTCCCTGCAATGCTGGCAGAAGGCATTACTCTGGTTATATCCCCTCTAATCGCCCTCATTCAGGTCAGTCTCTGCCTCTGATCATACTGCTCAATTCAAACCCCTTAGGTACTCATAAGGTTTTGTTTGCATTTCCATCCAGGACCAAGTGGATCGCCTTAAGGACTTAAACATCCCTGCCTGCTCTATCAATTCCAAGCTCCCAGCAGGTGAGCGGCATCTTATCCTGGCTGATTTGGAGAGCAGTAGTCCAAAGCTGAAGCTGCTCTACATCACTCCAGAGATGGTGGCCTCTCCTTCTTTCCAGCCATGCCTGACAGGTCTGTGCTCTCGTGGCCTGCTCTCATACTTGGCTGTGGACGAGGCTCACTGTGTCTCTCAGTGGGGTCATGATTTCAGACCTGATTACCTCAAACTGGGGGACCTGCGTGCACGTTTGACAGGGGTTCCCTGCTTGGCCTTAACAGCAACAGCTCCCAAGAATGTGCAAGATGATATATTGAAGACCCTCCGGCTGCGGTTGCCACTGTCTTTTGCCTCACCTGTTTTCCGCAGTAACTTGCACTATGATGTGATCTTCAGGGAGCTGCTGCCGAACCCATATGCCCACCTGCATGCCTTCATTACAAAGGCACTTGAACAGGACAGTGGGTCTAATGGAAAGGTGGGTAATGGATACTAAAGAGTGTGTGAGGTTTAATCCACTTACAAGTTTGTGAAATAGAAATTTTAGAAGAATAATACTGTATATTTAAAATCAAATATCTATTTTTTTTTTTTTTTTTTCATGACCATTCTAAAGTGTTTGGTGCTTACTTGCTGATGCTTGCTGTTAGATATTGATATGAGGGTGATATATACTCAGTATAACATAAAAAAAATAAATAAAAGAACAGCCTTCAAAAATACCTCTCAACTGCTCTCAACTAGAAATTTAACTTTAATGTAACCTGTTCATTTTTAAAATGTTTTATCTGTAAAAATATTTC
>JAPSES010000069.1:2942606-2959061 GCA_029822895.1 Maxillicosta whitleyi | reverse complement strand
GAAACTGTTGTGTGTGTTTACAAAACTAACTAAAACGAACTGAAATTTTAGGTGAAACGCCCTTCGTTTTCATCTTTCACAATCAGTTTATTTAAGCCTTTGGGCAAGTGCCTTGTAGTGGAAACAAGTGATAAAATATGTGGAATACTTCTCAAGGGAAAACTACCATTAAAAAAAGTATAAACATTCTCCTCTGCATTTTGCATTTTTATGTTAAATTCAGGTATTTTCTTATATTGTATGTACTAATCATGTAGATGTTCATAAAAGTCAGACTAAATTCAAAGGACTTTCAGCATTTTAGTTCATTAATAGAACATAAAAACAACCATCTACAACCGCTGTCATTTGTGAAACTACACAAGTGTTATTGCTGAATCAATAGGAGACGGCAATTCACATTATATGTAGTGGAAAAGTTCATTTTAACCCATAAAAACCCAGCGTTTCTTTTGTGGCTATTCCCAAATACATGTTTCCTCTAGATTTTACCTTTCTTAAATAATTTTTTAAAATGTAATAATTAATTTAATTCAATATTTTTTTATTTTATTTTTTTATAAATGAAAATCATGTATTTTCCTTTATTTAATTTACTAATCACATAGATCTTCATAGAAATATAAATTAAAGTTGGGGGTTATTATTATATCAGAAACAGAGAAACTGAAGAAAAATGTACTTTTTCAGCAAATATATCAATAATTAAACATGTGTACAAGCGTCTCCATTCACTGTCATTGATCCAACTCCATGGATTTTACTGGTGAATCAATGTTGTAGAAGATGACTGTGTTTCCACGGTAACTGCAGAGCCTCTGAAAATCCAAATGGGTCATATCTGATGACCATGAAAACATAAAAAGCTGTATTTTACTTTAATTATTTATATGCATTCATAGGATTAGTGGTTAAAAAGTTCTGAGGCGTTTTAGACCAGTAGATGGGTTTTGTTTGCCGGCAGCTGTTTTAGGTTTTTAAAGGATAACACAAACAGTCTTTAGGTGGAACATTATTATATTTTTAGTAGTTCTGACTAGTGCTGAACAGTTCATATCCAGGTCACAGACGCTGCAGTTCATTGTAAAGGTAAATGGTGTCACAATATATCATCATAACTGTGGTACGACACAAACCTTCAAAAATAACAGCATATTTTCTGTATTTTAAAGTAATAAATGAACTGAAAAGCTTATATTTCTTCTAAATTCATGTCTTATGTCTTATAAAAATAATCTTATTCTCTCCTAAATGTGACCGACTGTCTTTGCGGCGCTGTTTTTCCTCAACCAGCCTTTTGCTACTGTCATCTTCGTGTGAAAAAAGCAAAAAAAAAAAAAAACAGAAAAGCATCAGATTACATAACATAACTAAGGCTGTGCACGTGTCGTCCCCTCAGGAACAGAAACAGAACTGGGACTGATCTGAACTGAGGGGTGAACGCTCACACTTTCAGCTCATTATCGCTGTGCGGTTCAGAGCTGCGTTCTGTTATCAGCTCTACATTGTTGAAACAGGAAATTACAGCCTCGCTGGAAAAAGCACTTGAGACAAATGCAGCAACAGAAAAATGCACAGTGCGAGCTAATGAGGCCGCCCTAAAAACACAGGGATTTCTGCTCGGTTTTGTCACTCAGGGCCGCGTATCAGAGTTTATACATGGATGCATTCATATGGATTAATGGTAGATAAATAATATCTGATCCCTTGTGTCTTCCACCTACGATGTCATGTGACTCTGTCTTTTCTTGCCTCACACAGTGGTGATAACACACAGCATTCATGTCCAGTAATGGAAGTCAATAGCTCTCTGTTTCTTCCTGTCTTTCCACTCCTCCTGCGCTCTGTTGTTATGAGTTTCAAGTATGCAGAGCCAGCAGGATTGTCCTCCTCCGACTCAGCCCAGTTAGGAGATATGAATAATGTACAGGCTGAGCTGTTCTGAAGCAGCAGCATCTATGAGGGAAGTGCAGCTTATGTTGGATGTGTGTGCAGATTCCTACAGGTTTGCACCAAAAAAATAGGACTGATGTTCCTGTATGTTCTATCAAGAATCCATAACCAGTTAAATATGTGAGGTTGTCAGGTTCTGCTGCTATGTTAGAGTCCTGTGGTGTCGATGCAGGTGATCATTTAAACCAAAGTCCATGTATGACGTCCTATCAGGGCTCAATAGTAAATATACTGGTACCTGTAACCATTTCCATGTTCTAAACCAGTGTTTTTTTGCACCACGGTACATATTTAACATTAGAAAAATCACAAGGCACACCACCAAACAGAAATGTCACTAAAAGTAGATTTATTGATTGGAACATAAAGCTCAGAGGGGTGCACCAGAGACCCCTCAGACTGAGCCCCCGGACTGAAGTCTGTTGTATATTGTTGTATATTATGGGATGCATATCCCTCCTGCCCCAATCCAATACCCAGGGTTTGTGGGTAACTCACTAATTGATGCATCACTACTGAGGGGGCTTTATCAACAGAACCACCACATCAGAACCAGTTCACTTTTATTTTTATTCTCAAACAGAAGCAGCAGACTGTTGTTACAGACTGGATCATTGGTGTGTGCAGTTTATGGATCTATTTATCACTCACAAGCATACTTAAAAGGACTGAAAATGGACTGACTGAGCACAAGAGGACCAGGAGGTGAAAGAGGAGGCGCTGTCACATAGTTTAACTGTATTACACTGTGATCTTACAGAACCAACCAGGTGACATTAGATCATTTTCCATGACACACCTGATGACTTCTGACAGCACACTGGTTTAGAAACACTGTTCTAATCCATCTAAAATGGCCCATAAGTAAAAGCAAGTCTTTATTATGTCTCATGGCCCCTCCCTCCTGGTCATGTACGCTGCTTGTTTGTGTACAGGTGGAGTTGGGGGCAGACCGGCGTGGCACATCTGGGCCCGCTGTGTCACGCCCATTTATACTGGTGTCAAAGTGCCTGACACTCTCTCTCCTCTGCTGCCCGGGCTGCCTGTATCTTTTCATTACCTTTGTCTTTTGTTTTACACCATACAACACCCACACTCATCGCCTTCACTCAGTTCAACCCACCCCGCATTACTGATGCTACACATACCACATCCCATATTGTTAATTGTAAATAAATCACATTATTCTTTGATGCATACTTTGTTGTTGGTGTCCTTTTGTCAAGCCTAGAGCCGGGTTATGACAAATATAAAAAATGTAGAAATCTAAATTTCTTAAAACTGTGAACAAACTTTGTAGACATTGTTCCAATGAAGCTACATAAAATGTTTTAAATGAGTCTGACCATTAGTTTTTATAAAAGTAGACTGTTCCAATCTAATCTAATCTAAACATGGCGACTTTGAATTTGACCCTTCAAACGTACTTAAGATCAAAGATTATGGACCCCAATGAAAGACCATATATTCAGTTCAGTTTATTTCAGACACAAACACAATACAAAACATATGGGAAAATAGTAATACTTATTAATAAGATAAACAACAACAACAAAATAAATAAAAAGGAAAAAAAATAGGATAATAAAAGAAATAATAATTGTTGTGCCTGAAAGGGAGTAGTATATGACTTCCTATCGGTGCTAAGCAGTAAATCTACTGGTATTTGTAACCAGTTCTGTGTTATAAGACATCAAATATGGACCATTATAAGTAAAGGCCAATATGAAATGTTAAAAATAAAATCAAAATTCCTCAGAACTGTGACTTAACTTTGTAGACATTGTCCAAAGTAAGCTACATAAAAAGTTTCAACAAATCCAACCAGTAGATATATAAGATATTAGAATAAATTACTAAGAGACGCTGCCTTCCCGTTAGCTGGTGTTCTATCAGCCGCTGAACTAAACTGCAATAACTTCACCCAGAGTCATTAACTCTCACCTTATGAAATCATCTCAAAAGCACTCCTCCAAATCCTCCCTGGTGACATGAAGGCGTCGGTGAACTCTCATGACTTTCTTTTGTTTATCTTTGTCCTTCTCTCTCGGCTCTTTTCAGACCTGCACTTGGCAGCCGAGCTTGGAAAGACGCTGCTGGAACGCAACAAGGAGCTGGAGGACTCCCTTCAACAGATGTACATTAACAATGAGGAGCAAGTGCAGGAGATCGAGGTGTGCATGTCTTATTGGAATTCAGAATGTGGTGCTGTCACATATGGTACAGGCCTCACACAAACAGGTGTTATGTTTGTTTTGTTTTTTTCTCAGAGATGAGAACTGCTGCTCTCACGCCAAACAGTACATAATATAATGTTAATACTCCACTAAAGGACGCTGTTGATTAAAACAAAACAAAAAACTACCTTGTTTATTTCATATGTAGAGTTCATTTGTTCATGTTGACATTTATGCCTATAAAATACTGAAGTGTTTGTTTTTACTTACTTCAATGTGGATTTTTAAAAATAATTTTATAATAATGTAAATAATTTTAATTATATAGCACATTTAACAAACACAAGGTTTTCCAAGTGCTATGCAACACAAAAATACATTAAAAACAAAACACCAGAACCAACACCACATAATTCTAATGCCGACTTAAACAACAAGGAATAAAAATGAGATTTAAAAGTTTCCAGAAAAATATTTCTGAAATATTTCCATGTTTTTGACCATATATAATCATATTAAAACAGAAATAATACTCACAAAAAAACAAAACTTGGCCCTTTTTTAAAAATGAATATTGATAATAAATATGTAATATTTATTTATTTTATAGGTGTATGTCATTGATTTATTAAAAATAACAATGACAACAATTGACATGAATATTTGTGTTATTGTAAAGTCAACAGGATTGGAATACTTTAGGTGGAATGTGTCCCAATATTTAGAATGCTTATGAAACTCTGTCACATGATTCTATTTTTCCACTTTATCTAGTTATATTTTTATGTTCAACTTGCTAATGAAGCAGTGTTTTTTTTTTTAAGCATTTAAGGCCTTTGCGGATACTCTTTCTTTATCACCCACTTCAGCTTTTCCAAATTTCTATACAAAGATATAGTGATAATGGTCCAAAATTACATGATAGTACAGATCTTTTGAATGGGAAAACAATATTTTCTTGTGGGATGATCCCCAACCTCCCCATACGCACTATATGGACAAAAGTATTCGGACACGTTAAGGAAATATTTAAGGAAATATTGATGTTTATATCTGAAATCAAAAGGAACAGGAGCTGTAACTGTTAGGTGTCCCCGTATTCTTGTCCATATAGTTGATAAATATCAGTATTTCCTTAAAGTTTAATGGGAGATTTTGAAGAAAGTCAATGGTTAATTGTGGTAGAAAATTATTATTTACAGTCACAGCATGAAGAATATTTAGAACATTTAAAATAGTCGTGGATTAAAAAATAGTAAAAATGATGTCTTAGGCATTTTCTAAGCAAATACAACAGTTTAAATACAACTAACCAATACAATGATAGAATTTGTCAGGATTGTTTTGTATCCACTTATTAGAAAAGAACCCCCTGTCCAGATGCGTCGTGCATGTGACCTGTTCATTTTAACCTCAGCCGTGTTTCCCCTGCAGTACTTGTCCAAGCAGCTGGAAATGTTGAGGGAGATGAACGAGCAGCACGCGAAGGTGTACGAACAGCTGGATGTGACCGCCAGAGAGCTGGAGATCACCAACGAGAAGCTGGTGCTGGAGAGCAAGGCCTCGCAGCAGAAAATAGACCGGTAGAGACGAACCGCTTCACAATGTGCACACTACACCATATGTTTTATTTAAGTGTGTGTTGACCAGGAAACTGTTCCACTTTTCTCAAGGTTCATACACATTTTTCAGGGTCAAATTCAAGCACTTTTAACCCTTTAAAAACTGTTCATTTCTTAAACCTTCACAGTTTGTTTCAGGTCAAATTTAACCCAGACCCAGAATTCCCTCATAGTAAGTGTTTAAACCAAATATTGAACTACATATTTATTTAGAATGTCTAAATAGACTATCCCACATTAATGAATATATGTAATATATAAATATAATGTTTCAGAGCAGGAAGAGTATATTTATTTAAGTTTTAGAAACTGTTTTTTGGAGAAAAACATCTACTATCACACAGTATCATGTCCTGTTTTACATAACACATAAAAAAACATTATTATTTATATATAAAATTGACCTGAACCAGCCTCAGTGTCCAAAAATTTGTAGCACCTGTGCAAAGGACATTTAAATTAAATTAAATTAAATTACATTTAAAATATTTTCATCTTTGTGTATTTTGGCAAAATTTAGGAAAATCATTAAATTTCAGAATAAAATAATGATGTTTATGTTATTTTTACTGTTGAATGTCAAAACGGGTCAAATTTGACCTGACTAGTATTTTCCAATTTTTCCAGCATACACACATTAAAAAATACATATCTATAGGAATACATGTTCTCGTGATTATTTTTAAACTTTATTACAGTGGTGAACATTATATTATCCCAGTGGTTTCCAACAGTTTTTGCTTCGTGACCTCATTTTAACATCACAAATGTCCAGTGACCCCAGACATTCAAAACGGAGACTTTTTTTTTTTTTTTGCTAAAATTAATTTGTTTTTGATCACGTAATAGTTTGCTATGTTGCAAATAAACATACATTTTAGATGACATTTAGTCCATATAATGTACATAATGCACCTTTTTGGTGTCTGCTTCTCAGTTTGTCGTTTGTAGTGGGGTCAGGCAGGTGAAGAACTCTTTCCATCGTCAGTTCATTCCACTTTTCTGCCTGTGACTGTATTTGGGCAGGTTGAAGCGTCATGTGACACACAGTCACATGATTGGGTGAATCAAGATATGCCCTCTCAGATATTATAGCCTGCATTTTATTTTAACTTGATTTTTATTAGGAAAAGTGTGGAGTTTTAATTATAATTGAATACATATTGAATTATTAAATGTGTGTGTATGTATGTATGTATGTATGTATGTATGTATATATATATATATATATATATATATTAATCAATTACTAGAACTTTCAGGTGACCCCAGGTGGAGTCATGGCCCCAAGGTTGAAAAGCACTGTATTATTCTAGAAACATCTAAAATTATGTTTTATATTTGCAAAAAAAATTGAAATTAAAGAACACAACGCTATCAGGTGTTCACACTGAGTCAAACATTAAGATAAAAATAGACCTGAAGTCACCTGCTAATTTTAGTTTTTCGACGTAAAGTTTTATTTTTCAAAATGTATCACCTCTGTCAGTAGCTTCAGGTATAATTGCAAACATTTTCAAGCCCTTAAACTGAAATTCAAGCACTTTTTTTTCAAAACACAACACAGAAATTCAAGGATTTTCAAGCATTTCAGGCCCCCGTACAACCCCTATTTTCTGTCGCAACTTCATAATCAGGGTCAAAGGTCTTCACAAATCACATTAGTGCTCTGAAGGCAGACTTTGTACATGTGTATTTTGTAACACTAGCTCTCTGTGGCTTTAGGAGAAAAGAATGTTAATGTAAAGAACTGACATAATGCTGACTGAACGTTTTCGTGCAGACTGACGGGCACCATGGAGACCTTACAGGGTCAGGTGGACAGTCTGACGATCCGGGTGGAGGAGCTGCGAACCCTGGAGGAGCTGAGGGTCCACAGGGAGAGGAAGGAACGCCGTAAGACCGTCCACTCCTTCCCCTGCCTTAAGGAGCTCTGCACGGCCCCCAGGTACCCAGCTGTCAAAGTCACCTCCCATGATGCTTTGCAGTCAGCGTGTAGATTTTTGTCATTTCATCACATGGATAGATGAATGTTGGGAGTAATTACATTATATCACACTCAAATGTAGTGCATTTTGTTTATTCCAGAACCACTTTTCAAACACTACTATTAGACCATTACCTATTTTTTTTCTTTTTTCATAATGACATGTTTGTTTTCTTTCATTATAAAATGTATAGATGTGATTGCAGATCATTGTAAGTATTCCATACTATTACACCATGTAGTGAAATACACATCTGCTTTAACCGTTTCATACATACTGGTCCCTACAGTGGACAGCTGTTCAAAGCTGTTCTCTTGTATATTCATGGGTTTTGTTGTTTTAGTTCCATATCAGCCAACACAGCAGACACTTATGCACCATCCCATACACTGACACTCCTACTGTTACTGTAACTATGCTGTTCTTGATAAACCTGATCTGCAGTGACTTGGTTTAGTGTAAATCAACAAACAAAACTGTTTTGTTTGTTTTGTTCGTTGGTTTTTTGCACATTATCTCCATGAATTGTATAATAACTAGTGTTAGAGTATGTTCAAACATGAGAAAACGTCTGATTAAAATGTTTTTATTGCATAGTTGAAATGGTAAATGGGCTGCACTTATATAATTCTTTTCTACACTGTGGTATTCAAAGCACTTTACAAAGCCTCACATTCACACACACACTCATACACCAGTAGGTGGCTATTATGCTAATGTACCATGCAAAGCACTACCATGCCAGACCTACTGGGAGCAATTTAAGGTTCAGTGTCTTGCTCAGGGACACTTCGACATGTGGACAGTAGGAGCCAGGATTTGAACCGCCAACCCTTTGGACAACCCGCTCTACTAACTGAGCCACAGCCGCCCCTAGTTTACTATATTACTTTCTAATATTAGTTTTTAAATACATGTTTCCTTACTTTAAAAAGTAAATGCATGGTGTCTGGCTGAGTGGACATTTTTGTAACTCCTTTTAAAAAAAACAACTCAATTGCAGTTTTTTTCAAGCCTAAAGAGGAATAAAAACACTCAGGAAAAATACCTTGACTAAGGTTGTGATCGTTTATACATGAAAGGGTTAATGTAGTACATGTGCACTTTTGAAGACAGACTTTTTCCAATGATGACTGTATTTATATTAAAAGAAACACCTAATGTTTCCATTTCAATACATGACCTGCTAAACAGTGTGTGGGTACTGTACTGCATGTTCCTAGTCTTAATATTTTTTTCTGATATATTCAACCACACCTCAGTGCAGTAACCTAAATGTAAAGTTTTCCAGCTCCAGGGCTTTTCCAGGCCTGGTATGTGTTATGTGTGTGATGCCTGTCTTGTATTTCAGTGTTCCTGGTACCTGTTTGGGTGGAGCTGAAGGAACTGGAGGCTGCTCCAGAGCCTATAAAACCCGTCCTGTCCTGCCAGACTAGAGCTACTCTTTGCATGTACCACTGTTGTTGTTAGTGAGCTGGGCCAGAACATGAGCCTGGACACCTCAGTAGATGCAAAGAGTTTAATTTGACACAAGTTTGACTACGGTAGTTTAACAAATGAAGCTGACAGGGAGCCGTGCTGCCGGGGCAGGGGTGGCCCTGGTCTGGCAGGAGAGGAGCAGGTTTTAAAGATGCTGTGGTCAACTGCATCCACTTCCAGCTCCACCCAGCTGGGTACCGCTGAAACAACAACGGCACACACACATCACATACCAGCCCTAGAACACAGGCGTCAATCTCTGGTCCTTGAGGGCCGGTATCCTGCTTGTTTTTGATATTTCCCTCTTTCATCACACCTGTTTCAATGAATGATCAGCTCATCATTATTCTCTACAGAAGCCTGATAATGATGTAATGGCTTCCAGGTGTGATGGGAGAGGGAAATATCTAAAACATGCAGCATACCACTCATCCAGGACCAGAGTTTGACACCCCTGTGCGAGAATGACCACAGGGTTGACAAAATATAGAATTATAAGCAATACATGAACAGAAGATGAGAAGCAGCAAAAGTTAAAACCTTTTTGAGATGTGTTTCTGGTCTACTATGAGCCCTAAATGTAAAGTGCTTAAAATATCTGTACTTATTGTTGGACACTCATGGATTATTGCCTGGTTTCTAAAAGCTCACTGGTTCAAATCCGACCGTACATTCTCATTTTGTTGTATTGTCAGGTATGAGGATGGATTCCTGCTGGCCAACCCGGGCAGTGTGGATCTGGCTGAGAAGCGGCCGTTGGATGAGGAGAACGATCGTCTCAGAGACGTGGTGTCATCCCTGCGTTCAGCCATGACTGCAGAGCGCACCATGCGGGAGGGCGCTGAGCGGGAATGTGCTGCTGTGCTGCAGGAGTTTGAACGTCTGGAGCAGCGCCTCCTGGGAGCAGAGGGCTGCCAGCTGCGGGTCCAGGAGCTGGAGGCTGAGCTCCAGGAGATGCATCAGCTCAGGAAGTCCAGGATGTGCCTGATTGGAGGCATGGAGGACGGTCTGGAGACGCTGCTGAACAACGGCCCTGAGACAGACACCCCTGAGGACGGAGCAGGGTTGGAGGAAGGAGGTGAGAGTGCTGCTGGAGAGCCAGGGGCCCCGGGGCAGCAGGGGGGCCCAGTGAGGAAAAGCTGCAGTGATACAGCTTTGAATGCTATCTCAGCCCGTGACGCCTCAGGTAGACGACAGGGAAGCTACGCCATGCATGCCAACGGTGTCCGCAAACGTGGCATGTCCATCCTGAGGGAGGTGGATGAGCAGTACCACGCCTTGCTGGAGAAGTATGAGGAGCTGCTGGGGAAGTGTCGCCGCCACGAGGAGAGCCTGTGCCATGCCGGAGTGCAGACCTCACGACCCGTGTCCAGGGACCCCTCTATGAAGGAGTACAACATGGCCGCAGCCGGGCCGTCCACGGCACCTGCTGTCGTCGCCCCTCTGACACCCCCTCAGACTCCCTCCACCCCTGAGGCTCTGGAGGGGATCAGCCGGCAGGTGGATCAGGTGGACAAACGGCTGAGCCAGAACACACCTGAGTACAAAGCCCTCTTTAAAGAGATCTTCTCCCGGCTGCAGAAGACCAAGAGCGACATGAACTCCAGCAAGAGCGAGAGGAGGGAAAAGAGGAAGACGAAAGACAAATGAGCTGGAGTTTATTCCTTGATGGCACACGCACTGGAAACATGATGACATTATTTGAACTGACCTCACTATTTTGGCTTCTTAATTAACATTTGTATGACTTACAGGGTGGTCACAGTCAGGTGATTTATGATCCAATCTGTTGGTTGTGGATGCCTTCATTTGCCCTCGTGGAAGAACGCTTCACTGATTCATGTGAATCTGCCAAATGTTTTACTGCAGGTGAGACTGTCTGAGGGCACTGACACTGTGCGACGACACAAAGCCTTTTCACCTGATTCAAAGGCTTTGTTTCTGTCTTTGGACAATCTAATGTATGTAGTATTTATGATTGGTGCAGAAACAGCCATTTATTTATTTAACAAGCGATGAGTAACTTAATACAAAAACAGCTAATGGCATTAAAATACTTTTACTATTGAATCATGCAAGCATAAATGAAATGGTTTTGCTCTGTGTGTGTGTGGTGTATCTTTTTGGAAGGTGAAAATCCTCCAGGACAGCTGCCAAAGTGTGCTGTGCAGAAGTGTTCGTTGACTTAGATGAAGATTAGATTAGTTACATGGTTTATTAAGTCTTATCTGATAACAGAAGATGCCTCTGTAGTGTTGTTTACAGCATGATTCCAAGTCTCCAGAGGCTCAATTATCTTCATCTGTTACAGAAATGAGTGTAATGATGTCATTACATATTCTTCAGTTCTTCAATGTGTTACCACAATGTTGTTCTTGTAGGTCATTTAAAATGCTTTGTGTAAATTAAAATAAATGTACTGACCATGTTCTTTTGAGTTTATGGATCAAATAGGATCCATTCTGGAGCTCAGGGAGGAACCAATGTAAACGGGCTGTTGAGGTACAGGGGTGATGGAAGTTTTTGTTAAACAAGTCTGAATAAAATCATGTGACACATGCAGACCCAGTCTGAACACTTTAATGTGAACACAGGAGATCAGTAAACTGTAGGTAATACAAGTAGCACACATTGAGTCAAATCCAAAGAACCATCAGTCTGTGACACATGACAATGAAACCATTCACTTATTCTGGAGTGTATAAAACAACACTTGTCTGTTGGAAACCGGTCTATGTAAAACAGAACTGATGTCTCTGTACTGGTTCAGGGGTCACTTACACACTGCATTACAGGCAACTGACGCTAAGCACAGTCAGAAGCAGCAGCATGAGGCTGTAAGGGACCGGAGGCACAGTCAGTATTGGTAATCTGGAACTTGATTAATACAAAGTGAGCAATTTTAACAGTTCTAGATCAATTCGAGTTGGATTCCAGTAAGAGCCACTCGCTACAGGGGAACTTGGGTAAGACCTGTGTCATTCATTGCCACTAATCTTTAGCATTGTTATGGATGCTTTCATTGAAAATCTAACTAATTTAAGATGACTATTAGTGCTGAAATTAAGTTGTCTGCACATAGAGCTAATGTGATGAACGCCTACAATACATATAATGGCTTTTATGAATCGACGAACCTGAAATAAAGATGTTTCAGACCTGATTTCCTGTCCATTTATTACAAGCATTGTTAAACAGGCTCACATCATATACTGGCAAATATAATCTGAAGGCAAATGGCTCAGCAAGGTTATCTATAAGTTCCTCAGCTATAAGGGTTCATGATAAGGCCACATAGCTGCTGAAATACCCTGATCTGAAGAGGAGCAGCCACTCCTAAAGCTAAAGCAAGGGGTCAGAAGGGCTTCGAGGTAATTTTGTGAAATTCCTGTCCTTTCAGCAGAGTTTGTAGAGTGGTAAACGAATTGTAGAAGAGGTGGCCTGAATTCTGAATAATTTACCAAGACCCTGGTACAAATAATCTGCTCAAAGGCTTTAGGAGGGCTGCGTCCAAGAGCGGTGTCCAGCAATGATTTCCCAATGACCGTAGAGTGGCCATGTGCACATAGCCTTACTGCTGTCCCCTACAATGCTTTCCAAGGCAGATCATGGTAAATCGTACAAAACAATCTGGAAAATAGAGACAGATAAAAGAGGGAAAGATGAAGCGGTAAGGGGCAGAGGGCTTTAGATTTTCCCATCGGTAAATGTTTTTTTTTTTTCAATATTTTTCCATTTTATAAACAAAGCATAACCACAAAATCTGGATTGTACACATTTGCTTTCTCCTTTTTGTTTTTCCCAATTTCTAACAGGAGGTGCAAAACAAAGCATGAACGATGCAAAGAGGAGTCTATGGAATGATGCAGTGATTGGAATTTAGGAGAAAAAAGACAGGCCGACTGTGGTGCAGATTGATGGACGGAGAGAGCAAAAGCTTAAAATCAATACATAATCCAGAGATGGATCGAACAGGAATGACAGCAAAAAAAAAAAAAAAAAGGGGACAGAGCAAAGGAAGATGAAAGGAATGGAGGATGGCAAAGGAAATCAGTCTTTCCAGTCTTTCTTGATTGTGAGGCTCCACTCCCAGGAGAGATGATCATGTTTGTCATCGTCGGTAAACTTGGACTTGACGACGTAAGTGGCACGGGCCAGCATTCCTTTTGGTGCCTCCTCTAGAGAGGTGAGGAATTCATACTCCTGGTTTGGTCTGGGCCCGTAGCTGCCAACCATGTAGTCCGACTTATCGACTACACATCAGAGAGAAAATAGACTGTATAAATATCATCAACTGTAGGATGTATTAAGCATATTACAAACATGGAAATAAAGATTAGCATTAGTGTCATTATTCTGAAGACAGCAGCTTTATATGTCAATATATAAATCATTACCACCAAATAATTACTATTAGCACAAGTAAACAACATTATGCTCCTCATTTAATAAGTAGCAGAAAATTCTACTTATTTCACCTCATCTTAGTTGCTGTTAAAACTGCTCAGATTAAACCAATTATGGACGCACTGGGAGATTCTTACCTCTTACTCCTTTCCTGAATAATTGCTGATTGTACTTCAGTCCCGACACGATCTCCTTGTTGACCTGTAAGAGACACAATTGTTAGCTGCTGCAGCGTAACACAAAAAATAGAGGGATTCCAGTCTCAAACAACAAGTTCTCTCACCTTGAAGCTGATCTTTATTTTATATTCAACTCCCTCCTTGAGCACAAATGGAGTCTTTTTGAAGTTCTCCAGATCTCCTGAGAGGAAAAACCAAAACAGTAGAAAAAAAATTAAACCAAAAATTGTCAGGAGATGCAACATAAGGAGTGCTGAGTCTAAACTGCATTTTGATTTTCAATTCCTGCAGTAAAGAAAATGGCCACCAGATGGTATCGTGCATCTAGTGGGAACAGGTTTGATGGTGTGTTAGAGATCAGTTCGCCCTCACAGAGTACTATCAGGAAATGGTTCATTACCCCACTTTCACAGGAATTATGTAATTACTAATAGGCAGACAAAGAGCCAGCAGTTCATTTGGTCTACAATCGCACACAAAACACAACAGTGATTCTCATTCAGATTTATGGTTAGTATGGCACAATCCCTGTGGTGTAGCTGCAGTCCACAGATAGATACACCCATCACTGGCTTTCAAGTCATTTTCACTTTTAAACACATGTAATTTGCTGCTAATTATCCATCAATCACAACCATTATTTATTCATAACAAATATTTTTTCATTTTTAGCCTTTCATTCTGGTTAAAGATAAAAGTAACATTACACATTAGTAAGGGGAATACAATCCACTGACAAAAAAAAAGCCATTAAAATGAATAAAATGATAGATTTCTCTAAGTTTGAACAATGTTTAAATATTTGATAAAATGCAAGTTAATAAAATATGTAAACAAGCCAAATGATTTTGAAAAATTTCAATGAACAATGTTGCATTTAACACCTTTAAAATCTGCCGTATTGAAGCCTGTTGCACACTGCACTGTCTGTACACCTCAGCCCAAACACCACGTCTGTTCCACTCACCCTGAAGGTCCAGAACCAGGGGGTTGGGCGCGGACTCGCACATCAGAGTCATTCTTGTCACCTGGACATTTGGGGCACTGGGATCTAAGCCAGAAAAAAAGCAGGAACAGAAATGACCACGAGATCATTCACTAACAGAACCTCATGATACAGTTACATTAAAAAAAACTGACAAATAATGACAGTGGTGAGCACCAACCTGCAACGACATCAGCAGAGCCCAGTAGGGCCTCCTTGTACTTGCGCAGGCTTTCATCATCTTGGTCCAACTGCTGAATCTCCTGTAAGCTCTTCTGGGCTGGAGGTTTGTAGTTGACGACAGCGTCAGTTTCTTCATTTTCGGCTGCAACTGCTTCCAGCTGCTCTAGTGTAGGTTCCTGCTCTGCCATCGTGATCTAGTCATAGAAAGAAAACAGAGAGCAGGGAGGATGGGTTAGAGGACAGAAAAATGAAGTAATAAAGGCCTGATGGCAGCTGTCCTTTTTTAGCCTTCAGCCTGCTTTAATTAAATCTGGACTGCATGTGGAGCAAGGCATCCGGTCGCTGAATGATTATTAGGATCCAGGAGAGACCGCTGTGAACTCTGACCTAAGGTTCTGGCTCTCTAAATGAGCAATTCACAGATATGCCATTTGCTGTCTGGCTATCCTGATATTTTCAGTGTGATCAGCTACAGTTTTGAGACACTGCATTTCTCTGTGGAGAGGAGCATAATGATGTTTTGTTGGCAGGTCTTAGGGGAAAAAAACAGCAACATTTCTTTCAGCACATTGTGACAAGGTTAAGGATGACAGTCCACAGACCTTCCTGTAAACAGCTGAAGCACTTATTTGCTCACACTCTCACCAAAGTAAAAGGAGGATTATCAGAGATGACTCCTTTTGGTAAAAACAATGCATTTTTGAAGATTATTTGGGGTATTTTATTATATTGTAGACTGTAGAGAGTATGTAAATGTGTGGAAATGAATGATGTGCTGCATTACCAGCTGGGAGCCAAACCACAGAGGGACTGCTCAAGGAATTTGTGCCAATGTGGTATGTGCTCCACAGGTCACCCTGACAAAGTAGTTTTAATGTGCATTTACGTCTTAAATGCCTCCTGATATGCTTATACACACAGAAGCCCAGACAAGAGCCAGAACATGTGACGTTCTGCTTCCACAGTTTATCTGGCTGTGGAGCCACAGACACTTAGCCTGAGGCCTCTCCTTCACTGCAAAGTGTTGTCAGGGATCAGCGGTGGGACAAATGAAAACCATCAGGGCTAATACAGCTGTCTACACACACAGCTGCACTGTAACACCAGTCACTACCGATTAGACCTGAAGAGGCAGATTCTGAGCAGGGAATGACGTCAGACTGCAACAACAAAGACGTGTTTGGAGGATGACACAAAGCAGAGTTGTTTCTTGTCAAATACTTGTGAAAAAAAAAAAAAAGAAGAGCTACCTATTAAAATATTTTGTGCACATATGGTTGGCAAACTGAGCAAAACTGATCAACATCTGCTGCCTGTTACTCCCATGACACTCCATCTGTGTGGCAGGTTTTCTTATCAGGCTCAGAAAACACACTGATGTAAAACTCTGATTTAAGTTGAATCCAATGTGTGCTGTTGCTAACACAGACGCCATAGTTTTGGTCATATTATACATCTCTTTACTTATGCCCCCAACTAGAG
>JAPSES010000069.1:2922870-2939889 GCA_029822895.1 Maxillicosta whitleyi | reverse complement strand
AGAGTGTGCAGTATTCATATTGTGAAGACATTCAATAATTTCATTTTTCTTTCCATTAACTTTCCGTTTTACATACCATGGGGTACCAGAAAGGTTTTCTCTACCACTAACATGGCAGGCAAAAAAACTTAAGTAATGCCACAGCAGCTGGTTGAATGAAGTTTACACATTATTAATGTTCAAAAGATGTGAATATGTATATTTAAATATTTTACTTTTAGCCTATATGCAATATTTACCAAACCAGGTGAGCAATGGAATAACATGCTTAAATGGCAGTACCCTGGTACTTTTGTTATTATGAAATATATGCATGCCATTTGCACATTGTTATGACATTACACATTTGACTAAATTTGTGTCTGAAGGTCTCTGGTAGCAGCATCGCCAGGTTCTTGGACAGAATCATGTAACTGATTGTAGTAGTATTAAGTATTTAGTATTTAGTCAGCATACAAACAACTGGCTCATTTTTAAACATTGTTAGGGAATATTTTTCATAGTAGATGAAATTGGTATTTCTTTAGGTTAATGAGAAATACTGCAATATTATCATCACAATGCTGTACACCCATGTTGCAAGTTTTGCCAATATTGTGCAGCCCTACCCCCGACATTTGTCTTAGTCAGTAGGCATCGACCCCCAGAGTGCATTTTTTAAGTTCCTGGATGTCAGACAATTCAGGCAAGGAAAAAAATTGGCAGAACCAGATTCCTGTTTAGAAAAACAAACAGGTAGAATGATTACGGCTGTACAATGGGATGATGTCATAAAACGAAAGAAAAACATGAGATTTTTAATAGCAGAGTTGATCATTCTGTTGTGACACAAATCACACCCTTTACAAGAATATATTTCATTATCTGGACAACACTTAATGTTATTCTATGTGGCATAGATAAAGTAGTGTTTCATTTAATTGTTATATATGATACATTGATATTGTAAGCTATATTGCTTTGCCACTATTCATTTTTGTGTGCTGCAGTTTAAGTAGTGTTATCATATGTGTTCAGTTTTGATATTTTTGACAATATTTACATTTTGGAACTATATTTATTTTGTCTGCCCCACAGCAGAACAGCGATTGTTATTCATTTTATGCAATATGAATTACTTCCTTTTTGTAAAGTATATAAATAGGCCTTACCAGTAATTGTGCTATACAGAATCCCTTTATTGTCATTGCACAACATTTAATGCAACTCCTTTCACTGATACATGCATTTTTTTTTTAATATACTGATATTAATTTTTAAAAAACATCAGATAAGAACATTTATCTATTAAGTGCATAGATAAGAATTTACCCACATTTAGATATGGAGGTTTTGGTTACATTTCATAATCATAAATTATAATAGAACCAACTTCCCTAAAGTGAAAGAGGAAGCTTGTGTATGTCAAGGTCAACACTGGACTAAACTGTTACTTCATTCCACTCTAAACTTAATCCAAAGATCCAGTAAATAACACTCATGCTTGTTAGCTGCCAGTTAAGTTTACCTTTGTAGATTTCTGTTACCATAAAACGCAAAGGTTATCATAATATAAGCCAACAAATCTAACAAATGCAAACACAAACAGGAAAAAAATGAAACCACATGCCAAACACAGGTGAGTGATGATATTTCATAAGTGCGGGCTGTATAAGTGGCTACTCCACCTTCACTGCCACAGGACACTGTTCCCAATTTTACCAGCAACAATAAATCACACAACTGCACACAAACACTACATGAAAACTGGTTTTTCGCTGCTCTTCTATCCAACCCTCATCTCTAATGTATTGAATCTGCTATGTACAGTTGGGTATTAGCCAAGCAGGCAATGAGAACAGGTTTCTTCCCCGTAAATGGGGCCCCTGTCCTCACATGGCAGCACAAATGCCTTTTCTGCCATTACTGTGTTTTGGCTCATCAGCTGTGCATGAGTGTCTCTAACCAAGGTGAAAGACTGAGACAGCCCTTGTCACAGAGAGAGAAACAGCAAAATAAGAGCAAATAATGAACCAATGGAGTCATTGTCATTCTCCAAGTGTGAACGGAAAGGTTGTTAGGCTACTTCCTGATTTCTCTTCAGTGCCAGATTTCGTGTTGGAGAACTATGGGATTGACAGGAGCATCAGAGCGATGACACAGTGAAAACTGGTAACAAATGTAAGAAGGCTAGGCTATTTTTTCAACACTATATTGTTTTATTTTCTTGAAAATCAGCTAAAAAAAATAAAAATGGTGAACTCTGGGAATTATAAGGATTACTTACACACATTACCATCAAAATTAAAGTATATCTGATTGTTATGGCAGACTAACAACATATCTAATGCAGCAACTTAAACCTAACCTTCAACTCTTTAATATTTTTAACAGTATAAATTGTGTATATGCATCCTCTTTTACCTACATCACATTTTTGCTGCAAAGCTGTTTCGTTGCATTAGTCCTCAAAACTGAATGTATTGTATGTACTTGAAAGTGTCACTGAACTGTTAAAAAGTGTTTATATCATCTGCTCATAGCAACATCATTCAGAGATTCTATCGGAACCAAGCATTACATAGATGGTTCAGCAAATTAGAGGCTCATGATCTCAGTAAAAAAAATAAATAAATAAATAAATAAAATAAGTCGGATTCATTTTAAACAATACTGACATCACCATCTCCTGAGTGACACACAGAAGGCACTGATAATGCTCAGTTCTGGAAAATAACAATGGTCACAGGATCATGGAAGCAAACACGTTGAGTTGGAGCCTTCACCTGCATGGTGCTGCATGCAGCTCTATCCGACAGCAGGATAATCTGACTACTTGACTGGACTAAGCAGCACAGTTTTACAATCACACCCGACTTCACAACAGCTGAGGATCCAGATTAGAGCTGTAACTTGGCAACATTGCTCATCAGTAAGATTATAGAAAGTGGGATTATAGATAATGAGGTAATCCAGGACACGAAGGGAAAGTGCTGCAGGTGTCACTGTGACATATCAAGAGGATTCTCCAGTGTCATTAGAAGTCTTCGAGGCCTTAGATTAGCCCAGCAAAGACCAGTGACACCCTGGAAGATGAAACAGGCTTTATGGAGTGGGAATGGGAGAGCAGGGAGTCATTGTTTTCAACCAATAGCTGCTGACACTGATGCTGTGAGAGAACGTATTTTATGCAATTAGATTAGTAAAGAGAGAAATCTTCAGATGACGAGTCTTTAATGCCATTGGTTGTTATCCTAATGCGTTGTTTTGGAAACACCAGGTTCAACTAATACTATAGGATGACTGTGGAGTTTGACAGACAACAAATACAAAGAACAGCGACAGAGAAAAAAACAAAACATGAAGCAGTTGTGCCAGACATCCTGCTTAGACACAATGACTGCCATCATCTAAAAAGCTGTCCTTAGTGAAAAAGCACTGTGGATACCAGTGAATAACAGAAGATTGCACAGTTACATCAAAGACAATAATGTACCATAAATGTAGCTTCACAGAAAGCAGCCTTTGTAGAGTGACATTTATCTTTTGGCCTCACCTCTTTACTGATGACATTACTGACAGATCTATGACAGCTTTGATGCTCTCTGCTCTCATGTGGAGGACACAGGGTGCCACACACCACTGCTTTTGTCTCTACTGACCTTCTAATAGATACAATTAGGCTAAATAATTTCTTTTCATGCACAAGAGATTAGGTGTAGCTGGTTTTGAGTTTTTGATTTGTAACAATATTTCTATCCCCAACACTCCTCAGCCATTTGAGTGTTAAAGTTTGTACACTGCATCTGAAACTGTTAAAATGACATTCTCTAGCAACATGCCAGATTGTAGTCAATACTTTGAACACTGTTTTTCAAATTAGGCATTTTATATCACTTGCATTTCTACACATTTCTATATTAAACACCCTAAATTAAATATTACATTAAAAACTACCTGTATATATCATGTACAGCTATGTGCTTTACTTGATGCTGATTACACATGCATACTTAATTTGAGTGGGTTGCTCTTCATCTCAGGCTGCTACCAAGCCTTTTTTGTATGTGAAGAAATGACTGCAAACTTCCTTTTTCAAGCAAGAGCTTGATGATTCATATCCTCTACTGTGCAGAAACCACACAATGTGAAGCTGAAGCACCGCCAATCATTTTACCATCATACATGTGAGGCTAACTTAGCTTTGTAGTTTTAAAGATGCTGTGATACTACAAATGTAAAAAAGACAATGCTGGGTAGCTGAAACGGCAGTAACCTAAATTAAATTACCAGTTCCCTCTAAGTTAAGGAAATCATGCTCTCAGATTGAGGAAGTGTTGCACTAAGAGAGCTTGACTGAGCTGATGCAATGCAGAGGAACCCAACCTCAACAGACTTACAGGAGGGAATGACAAAAATTCAAGGAAGAAATCTGATCAGAACATACACGGAAAATTATAAACTTCTGCTCTGTGTTGAAGTGGCTTTAAATGAGTCAGTTAACTGGCAGACTGCACAAATGATGGTGGATTCAATCTTAATACACAGATTGTTATATTAACTAGGAAGAATACATCTGATCGCAAAGAAAATTTGTTACAGAGCTCAGAGAGAAAAAGAAAACATGATTCTATCCCAGGAAGGACCAGAACAAATAGGAAGCTTTAAAAATAGCTGGTGAGAAATCCCTGCATGCAGCAGCAGGAAGCTGCTAGTGAATGGGATAGCCAAGGTGCCAGCTGAAAGGTCAGAGCTTATTCCCCTGCTCGACAGGAGACTCAGTGACATGTCCAGATTCAGTCTGCCGCTCTAAGCAACAGCTTTGATAAAAGGTGATGGAGTCTATGCAATGCAGGATTACAGCTGTACAATGGATTGCCTCCAAAGATAAAAAAACAAAAACCCTCACAAAACATGTTTTGAGTGAGAGTGCAAGAATACAAAAAGACAGATATTAAGACTTTCACTTGCTGTCTGATTTTTATGCATACATTTAACTTGCCGCCACAATATTCATTCAGCTTCATTTGCATGTGAATGGTTTAGGCCTGTTACTGCAAGTCTCATGCGATCCTAGTATATGTTGAAGCTTACAATAGAAAAGGAAACACACTGTTAAACAGTTCCACTTCTTTCAGGCATACACAAAACTTTGTGCAACTCAAATCAGACAATCAAAATCTACAAAATGAGACATCCGGTCCCTGATTCCAAGGCCACAAAACACCCTGACTGAGTTGAACAAAAGAAAAAATTCATTATAAAAACGTCCAGTTTGAAGATTCGCCTCTAGAACATTTATCTCACATGCAGAAAAGAAAAAAGCAAGCTTCACAGGTGGAGTGTTCTCTGTGAGAAATCACTTATCAGCCTTTCAGCCAAGCCCATCAGACAAACAAACAAAGGCCACTGTCACTTGATTCACTTTTGATCTCAGTACGAGGTGTGTGCACACTTTACTTTGAAAGCCTTCAAAGACAAAAAATGGTGGTTGGTGCAAAGGTGTGAGCCAAAGTGAAAAAAAGACAGTTCAAATCCAGGAAGTGGTACAAAACCTCCTCGATGTTGCACATGACAGTCGGCTCAGTTATAAATACTCAGGGGCTTAAACTTTTACACCAAAGGTTGATGCAGAGGTATAGCTTATGCACAAGTTATAACAATTAAAGCCAGCGCAAAGGATCATATTAAAACTGCCTAAAGGCCGACACGAGCAGCTCAGATCACGCTCAACACCCGGAAATGAATAGCTGATGGTTGCTTCTACAGTGCTCGCCGTTGGAGATAAAACTTTTACATTACTTGGCATTAATATTACGTACTATCACTTTAAAACATATAAACCATAACTTGTGACGCGTAACGTGTAAACTCAGTGGAGTACGTTGCTCTTTGATAAACACATTGTCGCTTTTATTTATCCAAGTTCAGGAATTAAGTTAACACTAGCTAAAACTTCCTCACGCGCGACTCAAAACTTTCGAACCTCGACATTAGGTCTTTAAGATACACCCTAAACAAGTAAACCGACATATTAAAGGACTTCAGTAAGTGTTTCATCAACTCTTACCTTTACACTGTTATTAGGCTGGGACAGTCTCCTCTGAATGGTGGTGTGAGGCGGCGAAGTGAATCGGCGGAGCCAAATCTGAGCAGAGTGGAAACCGTTAGCACATGAAACTACATCCGGTTAACTGCCTTCAAAATAAAAGCTCCACTCATTTAACGTAAACCACAACGTGTTTCCTTTAACGTAACATATCTATGGAAATACTGGCCCTACTTATGAAATCTTAATTTAAAATGCGCCACAATACGACCATAATAGTGTATAATAACCATCAATATCTTCTACTGAAAGTCTGATCAACGCCACGTTAAGAGTCAGTGCTGACACACAGCTGTCAACATTCTACAAATAAATAAAGTGGTATTTTAACATGCTATATGATTGACCAAGTAAATTATTTGAGCATTTTCTTAATTATTGATACCATGCTTACGTATTTTTTAAATCTTATTTAGGTATACTGTATAACACTTTAAATAATTGTGAGGCGAAGAAGACCTTTGTGCTTTAATTATGTAAGCGTTACCGGAAGCCGTGCTGCGTAACTAAAATAATTTCGCTGTGGTCACGCTTCCGGGGAAATTGCGCTTACAACACGCATGGGCATGTCGTGCAGGTCCGAAAGAGATCTACAGGAACCCACTACCGACACCTGCTTTGGATCATAGCACGGTACCTTTGACATTTGGGTTTACTTAGCTCATCGTAACCCAACATCGTCCGTGAGAGAACTGTCTTTTCACATGCACCATTACCATGTCAATAAGTGTAATAGATGTTAAAATAGTACTTCCCTCATCAGGCATGTTTCATAACTCGATACCACATTACCAATACCGCTCACCACTGTGACCTCTACTGGACATGCTATGGTATTTCAGTTCATGAGGATGATTTTTATTTTTTCTCATTGCTCTGCTATTCAGTATCTGTATCACCTCTTAATCAAGACAGAATAACTAGCCAAGAAAACTACACAATTGGGAATTGAAATTTATTCTACTGCACAGACAGTATAAATATCGTTGCTCAAGAAAAGGGTAAACCCACATACTGTTTCAATAAACCCTTTCATCTAAGAATCAAGAGTGTCACCAAATGACAAGTAGGTGTTGGAATGTCAGTTTAACAGGACTTCAGTGTCATAAATGAGATGAACAGAACAGTAAAAAAAAAAAAAAAAAAAAAAAACACAACAGAAGCATTATTTGGTTAATAAGCACTGCAGGTTTTATTACAAGTTTCTTTTACTACAGGGTAGAGGAATAAACTGGGGAAACCCAGTTTCAATTAACCTACAGCCAAAACCATTTTCATCAGAAAAAAAAAATACTGGTAAAAAACACTTTGGAGCATTTAAAAGAAGAGGTTGGAACAATAAATTCAAATCACATCAGACAACCATGTGTAAAATATTCTGCATCTCTTTGTGCAGACAGGAAGGGACAACGACCAGAAGAAGCTTTGTTTTTTAACTGGTGTCCATCTGAGAAGAAAAGAGGCAAAAATGGAAAAAAATTAGATTTACTTACACTGACAAACAAGAATATTCAACAACGAACTCTGAACAACAGCTGAACTAACCCTGGCATTGTAGGCATCTAACTGGGCATCAAGTTCTTCTGCTGACAACTGTTGCTTGCTGCTTCCGCCACGACCACCCCGACCCCTTCCTCTGGAACCTCCTGCACCACGTCCTCCACGGCCTCTCTGCATGCTGCCAAAGCCGCCGCCGCCACCACGATTCCTGTTCATCCCGCCACCCCCTCTGTTCAGGCTAAAATTAAAAACAAGATGTGTCACGCTTAAAAAAAATAATAATAAAAGCAAACTTCACTAAAACACAAGATAGCCACAGACTTACTTACCCCTGCATAGGCCGCCTCTGTGTGTCTATCTGTGATGTGACGAGCTGAATGTTCATGGGTCGCCCTACAAGACAAAAAATAAATTGTGTTTTTGAACTTCTGTAGCAAAATACCACTGATATTCTGCTGATGCAGAAAGTCAATGTTTAATCATAGTTTCACACATACCATCAAGGGGGATGCCGTTGTACTGTTTCATTGCTTTCAGTGCATCCGCCCTCCTTTCAAAGTGCACATCTGCAGTTCCCAAGCTTCTTCCAGAGCGATCATAATGAACTGCAGCCTTTTTCAAAGTCCCAAACTCTGCAAACAATTCCTGAAAAATAAAGTAAATACCTTAAGAGCTGGATCTTTTCCTCACAATGTTAGAAGCGCCCATTTTCAGCAAAGGAGGTTTATTAAGAAAAGAGGAAATCAAGTACCTGAATATCTGCATCTGAAACCCCAAAGTCGAGATTGGAGACGAGGAGCTTCCCTCCAGTTTCCACACCTGCTCCACCCCCACCACCAGCAGTGCCATTGAAGCCGCTGAAGCCATTGTCGAACATGTCGTGCTGCCACTTATCTGGAAGCTGTTTTGGCTGCAACAGATGAAAGAGAACGCACCTGCTGACTTCAGGATCCCCTTGCCTCTGTCAATCACAGAGTCCACGTGGCTGGGTGTTGGGGCAAGCAGGGGCTCCACATCCAACAGGGCCAGGGTGTTCAGATCCCCCAAGAGGTTCCCCAATGTTCCCTGCCCACCCCATCACTACAAGCAAGTGAATCAGTTCAGACAGAAGGACATAAACAGGACAAACAACTTAAACTATATCAGCAAGGGGATCTATTGTATATCACCTGTATATATACATATATAAATAAAGTAAAATTATGAATGAACTTTATTGGCATCAGAGATTGAATGTGTTTATTCTAAGTCACTACCCCAAAACCCACCCACAATTTCTAAACTAAAACCTGAACAACTGGCCCGCCCCGTTTAAGTACCAATATTGCCCAGTGTACTCTTGCCATCACCGCCTCCACCAAAGGCCCTCCAGAACTGATCCTCTGGTACACGGGGTCGCCATCTGAAGCAGCGTTGCCTCCAGCGTTGTACTGCGTTTCCCGGCCCGACCAAGAGTTCTTTACAAAGCCATGAAAGAGGCTTTCATGAAGGGGAAGTGTCCATAAGTGGAAGGAGATGGATGGTAAAAACAACTAGGCAAAGGCCAGCTATTATGTGAGCGTAGATTATCTCAGCGTCCATTTTGAGACCACGCCATTTTGACTGGAGCTTTGGCTTATTTCTAGATGCTCATTGAAGCTTAAGGAGTAAAGATTTGCCTTATACGAACTACCGGGGGTTGAAGTCCAATGATCCATCCTCAAGCATTAGCCTCATTGGTCGAAAAGCCACCAAACATGCCTTGTTGTGAAACCCGCCAGCCACTCCCGAACAAAAGGCCGCCTGGTCGGTGCACCGGGACAGGGGCAAAAACTATACTCCCAAAAGGCGATGAAAAAAACACAGCGGGTACTTCTCTTGTTGAAGTAGTTTCCTCACACCATGATAATGCAACTTGAGTGGAAAGCACTGCTATTGACTGTGGACGACTACGTCTATTTTAAGTGCTGGATTCAAAATGGCGCTGCCAAGGCCTTCGCGATCCAACTTTAGCTAGTTAGCCAATATGGCTAGCACATCTGCTCATTCCAGAAGGCCTCTTCTTTTAACTCGATGTAACACATATGGGTTGTGGGAGAAGGGACAAACTACTCAAACATTTTTCATTATTGCGTAACCGCAAACTATAGAGCCCTCAGAGGGAAACTCGGCGGCTAGCGAACGCTTTTATTTGCTTGACTAGCAAGCTGGCTATAGGGTTAGCTAGCAAGCCTATTGGAGAACAGAAGGATGTTACCCAGGCATTGAGGTTTGCCGAAGGGATTTCCTTTTTCTGCCCATTCTCAACTTTCTCATACCCTGCTGTAAGGCGTCGGTCTGCCTCTACCGCGGTTCAGGTTCTGTCGGTTCCTCATGGGGCCGGATCCGCCGCCTCGGCCTCCAAATCCTCCGCCGCTGACTCCAAGACGCCCAGAGCCTCCTCGGCCGCCACCAGAGCCTCCGCGGCCTCGACCTCTTCCACCTCGGCCTCCACCTCTCTGCTGCCTGTTCTGTTTGATAATGTCGTCTAGAGACATATCCATTTTATCGGTCATTATGCTGCTCCAATAACGCTAAACTGGTAACAAACTTTTAAAAAAAAATACGCCCTAGGCTCGATTGGTCCCTCTCCCTGTCCTTTCACAACTCGACGCTCTGCGAACCGACTACAAGACAACAATGAGAGGCACTAGTACAGGATATACGGAAAATAAGCTGGGGTGTGTTACGCATGCGCCAACGTCATCACGCAAACCACACGATGACGTCGCTCTTTTGTATTGTTTATATTATTTCTATGGAGAAAAATAACTATCGAGAAATTGTATCTATGCAACATACTGTCTTTATAAGATCAAAAGTTTTGTTTGAGCTCCCATTGCCACGCGTTTCTCACTTCACTGCGTTTTATTACGTTATTGTTCCACAAGTAATTCACTGTGTATGCTGAAAGAACCACATTTTATAAAGGATAAGTAGTTGCTTACATTTGCTTTGTGTCCCAAGTAATGTGTAACCACAACATGCTCATTAATCTTAACTTCATTAGTTTTCAGTAAGATCCCATTTTAATTATATACATCTAAAATCAGTACAAATGACTCCTTTGTCATATCATTCTGAACACAGAAAAATAGGTAATGGTAGTTGTGTAAATCAAAAACAAGAAACTCCAGCTTGCTCAAAACTGGAGTCAGATGAATAAAAAACAGATTACTGTAAAAGTATTTTATTCAACATTTTGTTTCAAGGCTTGGGGAAGGGGGGTTAACCGGGGGAGGCATACTTGGAGAGTTTTCTACTAAATAAAGTCCACTTTAGGGCAAGAAATTTTATAATAAAAATGTTGGCCTTCTACAATGCATTTGGCTTCCGAAACTTGCTGATATACTGTATATCCAATGTGATCATTTTGTTACTTCTACAATTATTCTATCAAACTACTTTCCAAAAACAAACTAAAAAAAGAAGTCAGCCCTTTCACATTTCCTCCAAGGTTGTATACGTAGCAGTAGTAAAGAAAACATTGTTTTTATTTAAGACTGCAGTCTTCTGTGTCCTGTGGAGAGTGTCAACAGTTTGTACCTCAGCATCAGATGTCAGCAAATTTTAATGAAAGTTTGTATGAAAGTTTTTATCAGTCCCTTTCACATAAAGAATGAACATATGACGATTCTCTGACTTGAAAAAAGATGAACCAAGAATGGGAGACTGTCTACTCCCTAAAATCCCAGTTCTTTTCTTCTTGGTCAGTTGTAGTAGGTAAATAAAAAGAGATGGGTTGCTATGGTCCAGAGTTTAGAAAGAGTGGCATTCGGTGCTAGACTGGCCAAGAGGGCTGACTTTCTGGCTGACAAAGGGCTGATGGAGAAAAAGTTCTCAAGGATAACGGGTGAAAAAAGCTCCTGGACCATCATGAGAAAGACTAGGACTTCTTGGAGTCCTGTGTGTTGCGTTTCTTGAGGTCACTCAGGTCCACTGGTGTGAAAGCTGCAAGAGTAAACAAAAAAAAAAACAAAAAACAGTGAATCACTGGTATATGGATGAACAAAATCTTTTAGAAGAACTAATTCATTGTAACTTACAATGTAGGTTAGGATTGGGGTTCTTCTCCACATATTCCTGTGGTCCACGGTCATTACGTTCACTATTTTGTGTTGATCTGATGTCTCTAAGCACACACTGCCAGGCTGTGTAAGAGTAAATAAAACATCATGGTTTTAGTTTCATCTAGCACATATTTTTGTTGAATTTGAAACTGAACTAAAAAACAAAAACATATACATAAACAAGGAAATGTTTAAGTATCTAAATTCAGAGTTTGTAGAAACAGGAATGCTTTTGGAAAAAATAGCATATGAGCATATGTTAAGATATATATTAGAAAAGCAAAACTTCAAGTATAATATATCATAGTGGTTAATTGTACAGCAGTATCAAATAGAATACATATTTATAATTCTACATCTCTGGCATTAGACCAAAATTTAAAAGATATACTGATTCTTCAGCTTTGTGGGCACTAAAAATATTTGCACTGGGATGAGATCACTGATTGGCAAAATAGCTGTAATGTTGTTTTGCTTACATTGCAGTGGGCAAATAATTAGTTTACTTTCACTTTAACTCATGTAAGTTTCTTAAGGTATGTTATTTTGTTACATATATGTAGCTACTTTAACAAATGTAAAATTAAGACACATTCATCTGAACAGTTCTCCAGAGTTTATTGAATGGAGTTACAAAGAGTGATCGTTAAAGCACATCTTCCACTCTATTTAAAAATCACAGTAGAATGGGCATAGTAAAACTTGGATCTGTTTATTAAGTGGGCAACATGGTGGTGCACTGAATAGCACTCTCACTGTACAGCAAGTTTACATGTAAATTGCATATATGTACATAAGATCTGTGTGTGGGTTCTCTCCAGGTACTCCAGCATTCTCCCACTATCCAAACATATGTATTTAAAGGGATAGTTTGGGATTTTTTACATGAATCTGTATTTCATCCCCATCATAAGTGTAGTACATCCACACTGACTTACCCCCGACAGTGTCCTTTGAGCCCAGTTCTGGTCGAAACTAAAGTAGTCTGGCAAGTTTGGGAGGGTCACTAAAATAAAAAGTTTTTCTTCTAAAAACAGCATGTGTTCAAAAGAGTGATTTATTTGCATCACAAACCAATTTCCATGAAAGTCACACGTCATAATTACTTGGCCCTACTTTCTGTCATTTCCTATCAGTGCGCTGTCATGCTGCTGACTGCTGCGCACTAGTCAACAATTTTTTCAGCAGTGAAACAGGTAGACTAGTGTCATTTTGCAGCAGCGCGCAGACATATGAAGTGAAAGTAGGCCCAAGTGATTACAAGGTGTGAATGACTTTTTCATCAACATTGGTTTTGTGATGCAAATAAATCATTTTTTTAACACATGCTGGTTTTAGAATAAAAATGTTTTATTTTAGTGAGCTCTGCAAAATTGCTGGACTACTTTCATTTTGACCAAAACTGGACCAGAACTGGGCTCACAGGACACTGTCGAGGGTAAGTCAGTGTGGCTGTACTACACCGATGATGGGGATGTCATACAGATTCATGTCAAAAATCCTGAACTATCCCTTTAATAGGTTAATTGGTAAATCTAAATTGCCCATATGTGCGCATGTGAGAGTTATTGGTTGTTCATTTCTATAGATCAGCCCTGCAATGAACTGGCAACCCAAAATGTAGCTGGAATTGGCTCCAGCACCCTGTGACTCTCTCAAGTATAAAATGGTTCAGGAGATGAATGACTGTTTACGGACTACACAGTGATCATCGTTCTTATTTATGAAACAAACATTTCAGAACCACAAAAAGGCCCCATTTTTGTTTGTATGGATCAAAATAATGTTTAATACAACTTTTTCTGTGTTTTTGTCTGTCAGTGTTGCAAATGTGGAGAGCATATAAAACAGAGGCCTTGATCCCAGCTCTTCTTTGAAGCATATCATGAAAGATCTGTCATTCTCATCGGTAATGAGATGATATGAGATGGCTTACTTACTATCATGAATAAAGCGCACATTTTCCTCATGTGCTGGGGTGAAGAGCTCCCCACTGTTAGTTGGGGATCGGGGGCTTGAAGTCCTCTTGTAACTGTTCACCATCCTGGGAGCAGATGAGCTTCACAACATAAAACACAGCCAAATACACTTTTTCATTCTTTGTTTTATTTATTTATTTATTTTTAAGATTTTTTAATCACTGATAAATATAAAGTAAGCTTCATATAACATTGTTCTGTGTTTCAGGTTTTTTCAAGACATGCCAAAAACTTACTGAAGTAGCTTTAGAGATGATGTTTTACACGGAACCAAATGTACATTAGAGTATTAACACTAAAGTGTCATTAGTTTTTACAGACCTGGTCATTCTGTTTGCAGTCTGTACTCGCTCTTTGCTCCTCTGTGGTGAGTGGGTGAGACGATAGAAAGGTTGGCAAGTCCTCAGTTGAATTCTAGCAATAGACAACGGTGACAACTTTAGTCCCAATATTTTAAGTTTTAAGATCTGTCTCTATATATGACTATATAATTTTTAAATAAGTGCTGCTGTTTGCGAGTCTTCCGCAATCTTACAATTACCATTTGTCGATTAAGTCATTATCATTAAAACAATGTGATGTTACATTATATATATCCACTGACGTTAGTAAAATGACAATATAGAGCTCTAACTCATAAGGGATGGCTTTAAAATATTTTTAGGTCTCCTGACACTATAGGTCAGGACAATATGAACTCGTTGGTATTAACGTTGGCTAACCAGGGGACTTTTGTTTACGTTTTGAGAAACATAGTTAACCTGCACTATTAGCTAGTAGCAGTAAGTACCAGAGAGCCAAGCATTGTACCGTAGCTGGTTAATGTAAAAAAGGTATCCGTAGTCTTTATAGTCGTATGAGATTTGTGTCCCCAACAGCAATGTCAGTCAGCTAACTATAGATTTGCTGACACAATAATTTAAGCTAACGAGAGCTAGCGAACTAGCCTAGTGATTTACATTGTCTTATCGTTACGTTAGCTTAAGAAGGCTAATGGTTTTCTGGGCTACTACTACTGAATATTTATTGGGAATGTGAGTACCTGGTTTCGTAGATTTTTAGTATATCTAATAAGGGGCACAGTGTTAAAATATTCGACATACCTTCCTTTATTCTTCGTTTCGTTTTCTTTACTCTGAATGTAGGTGTATACGCCGTTAGACCTGGCTAAAACGTTGCCAATGCCAACCAATCATTTCCGGGAAAAGACACGGAAGTGAAAGCGCTTAAAACATCGCTATTTTTCAGACTATTATCAGAATTCATGAGGCCCAAGGACCAAAGAGATATTGAGTGTAGTTAACCACAGTCAAAAGAAAATTTAATTGATATAACTTTATTAAAAAGTAACAAAAATAAGAAATTACGGCTCTCGTTCATTAAGTACGGAACCCCGGAAGGGACAAGAAGAAAATAAAAGCCATTGAGATAATGAATAAGTATTGGAAAAGTATTCCGTTATAACGCAAATCTATTGCGTTATAATGCGTAATCAAGGACGAAGTTGTGAAACATTAAAATAAAATAGAGACAACGAGACTGTCCCAGATAGTCACTATCAAAAATCCCCCCAAAATCCTACAGTAATAAAATACTGTCAGAAAAAAAAAATTAAAAGGCAATGAATGATAACAACAAAAAGACAATGTTTATTACCTCCTAGGAAAACATAGCTAACATGTTTTAAGTATATAGTCGTCCCATTGTCTTTCTTGATGACCTATGTCAGTTTTTTTTATATACTATGCATGTACATGTGTTTTTTTAACAACATAAAACTAGTTTGATTCAACACTTTGTTTCAACATTGTGAGACTTTGACAAAAGCCAATACAATTGAACTAAATAAGTCACTTTCTTCTATCAACAGATTACAAGGTCTTCCAGTTAGACAAAATCTGTTCAAATTAGAAATTGCTTAACAAATATGTTTCATTTAATCATATACATGAAAAAAAAAAATTAAAGATGACTTTAAGACTTAGTAATTAATTTTGTATAAATACAATGGTACAAATTGCACTAAGTAATTACTACACTGATCTGTAAAAATATTTATATTTAATGCTGTTAATAGATTTTGTTAGGCTGAGGACCTGAGAAGAGTTCTACAGGGAACTGTTCTGGCTTCCTATCTATTCATGCTGGGGTTAGAGAACAATACTTACAATACACATTCAGAAATAACTCTGATGACACTGCCATTGTGGTGTGATTCAGTAGCGGAAAGGACAAGGAGTACACAGACCTGCCAAAGCCTTCTGTGAAACTGCCACCTACTGAACACCCCCAAGACCAATGAAATGATGGTTTATTTCTAAAAGACCACACTTCAGCAAGCGACTTCAGATCATCAGATCCATCCTGTTCTAACAAACCAGAGAAACATCTACAATGGACAACTTGTATCACTGAGATGTAGGACAGAATGTCACAAAACATCCTTCATTCTCTCAATCTTGAGTTGATGTTTGAGGAATTTCTCCTTGGGGGTATTCCTGTATATTCATGTTCCATCTTAATACAGAAACTGATAAATCTGAGAAACAACAAATCTAATCTTGGCCCAAGACCAGAGGAAGACTGGGGCAAAAAAAAAAAAAAAAAAACAGCTCAGGAATTTGTACCTGACCAGCCCACTTTACAGAGGTTGTGGATGGGATGCTAACAGTCAGTCAAAAAATATCTTTTCCCATACAACATTGATACTATTGAAGTTTACATTACACAAATCAGCCCACAAAAAACTAATTACAGTGTATGTCTGACATGCAAACCCTGGGCTCTACGCATGTGTAATAATAACAGATGTTGACAGAACACCAAGTTACCCTTAAAGCAATAATGTTTTACTAAAACACGAAATTATGTGGGAAAACCCTTACATATATGCATGTACATATTATTGAGGGGATAATGACACATCCTTGCACCTGAGGTCTTGATTATAACAAATATAATAATAATAATAATAATAATAATAATAATAATACGCATAATGCTGAACATGCTAGTTGTGGCAGCTGCAGAGAACATTTGGTATTTGGCAGCATCTGCCACTATTGCATTCTTCTTTTTCTTTTTTTTTTCCACACCTCTTCACAGTTTTTCTTATTTTTTGACACTTTTTGACACGGCTGTCAAAAGATTAATTTTCTTGATCGCAATTAATCTCAATTAATCATTGTTAATCGCGATTAATCTTGATTTACTTTGCATGTGTAAAATTGATATTTGGCAGTAAGACCGTTCAAATCTAAAGTTAAACCCACAATGCAAAGCATTTTTGACCATTGTGTCTTAAATCGGAATAAAATTAAGACAGAGACAAAGGCAGAATTTACCTTTTGGGCTTTTTTATTTT
>JAPSES010000069.1:2886525-2896742 GCA_029822895.1 Maxillicosta whitleyi | reverse complement strand
AATGTTAACGAAAATTTCAAAGTGATCCAGAATCCAGAATTTCTTCTGGATCACCCCCAAAAGTTAATCATTTCTTCTTTGTGCCATTGCCAACAAATCCTAAAAGTTTCATCAAAATCCATCCATAACTTTTTGAGTTATGTTGCTAACAGCCAAACAGACGCCGGCAAAAACATAACCTCCTTGGCGGAGGTAAATATTTACTTACATACCTTCAGTCTTTTTTTTCCAAACAGTGCCTGTAACACAGCAGTAAAGCTCATTGATGTCCATCTCCATCTTCCTCCTTCCACTGAAACCATTGAACTCCTCTTCTTCAGTGTTTATACATATGCATTTGTACATGTGTTTTCCAAGACGAGGGTGTGAACGAGTTAAACTTAAAACTAGTGTCTTCCTCTTCATCACCTCTTCCATCTGTATGTCTCAGTTTTGCACTTCCTGCTAAAGCGCCCCCTGGAGGCCATTAGTCCGTAAAAATCTACACTCGAGCCGCATCGTTGTATAAGCCGCAGAATTCAAAGCGGGAAAAAAAAGGGGGAGGCTTATAATCCAGAAAGTATGGTATGTTTATGGAATGACTTTTCGTGTCATCTCAAGGTAATAAATAAACAAACCATTGCATTTGTGATTTAACAGAAAAAACAGCATTTCTCACTTATGTTTATTCAACAATACAAAGGTGAACCTTACAGACCCTGTAGACCACATTGAACCTGAGATTGCTGACTCATTGTCCTCACTGTAACTGTTGTAATGTGTGTGGAAATGACCAAAAATAGTCACTTGCTCAATAAAGGTTTAAAGACCAGTGTTAATCGACCACTAGTCAAAGATAGTGTTGCGCATCCGTGCTGAATCTTCCATATTTCATCTATGTCTGACAGGTTGAGTGTATAAAAATAAACTGCATATTGACTTGCAGGATTTGGATTCTCTCAGGGTTTAGCCAACAAAATATCTTCTTAGGTTTAGACAAAAGAAACAACAAAATATGGTTTGGGTTGAAACAGACTCTCAAAACAGTTGCTATACATTCTGGGTTTTTGCTCAGAGCCTTTCGTCTTTGACAAAGCGCGATTGTTACTTGTAAAGGCCTGAGGACAGGTGGCATTTGGCCCAGTCAACAGACAGTTTGTGGGTTTTGTGGGACAGAATACATAATGGGAAGCAAGTTGGACAGCAGAAGAGTACAGTCATCTGCTGACAACTTAACTCATTACCTATTTAAAGACAATGAATAGAGAAGAGGAGAAAGGAAAAGAGATGGAGAGATAGAGGGGTGAATGAAATATTAAACAAAATAGAGGTCTATTTTTAGAAACGAGTGGTGGTGGTGGGGGTGCTTCAGTTGTATTATTGATGTCGCTGTGCATGTGGGGACTCTCCGGTTCTCGCCTGAGAGGAGGCAGAGGTGTGTTTGTGTGTGGAGCAGACGGCGTTGGCGCTGGGTGAAGGAAGACGGTGGATGCGGGGAGTGGTCAATGCATTAACAAGACAAAATGGAGCAATGAAAGGGAATGAGACAGTTCGTAGTGGGAAAAAGAGTAGAAGACGGCTTTTAAATCTGGCCTGAGAGACCACAAACCAGCAGAGGTGCTGAGGAGAGACGCTGAAACATTAGAAACACAGATTACTGCAGTTACTTCAGCTCGGTTCCCTGCAGATGACGCCAGTATGTGGAAATATCCACCTGTACTTTGACACAATTTTAATATTCCACACAGATGCGAGGTTAGCAGAGGTTTGGGGAAGGAACCTTCATGTGGAGTCATTGATCCTGTTCTTTTTTTTCCACGCACTGACTACACACACACACATAAACACAACCAGGATGTGTTGGTTTCAAAAAAGCAAGAAGTGGAAGAGGCTGCAGAACTCTGATTTATGCATGATTTTTATACAACGGTTTTGCGATGAGCACGGTATGTAAGCATTAAACGTGACTCTGTTAGTTCATGACCTTCATATGATTACAAATGCGGCTCAAAATCAACAAGTTTCCTTTAAATAAACATTTGCAGACAGTGTGTAACTTCGTGACTCTTCTCTTCTCTGCCAGCATCTGCTATACAAAAGACAGTCTTTGTTGTGTGTACTGTTCCACATCTTCCTGAAACTGCATAAATAACTGCATCACTTAACCTCTTCCACACTCGCACACAAATGCTGCTATAATAGTCTGTAGCGCCACAGTGTTAGGTACAATGTGGGTTTGAGTTCACATGATTCTACAGTAAAGACTAAATGTGCAAATGTGATGTTAAACATATACAGGCACAAACAAACACAAACAAACAAACATAATAATATTCCCGCAAAGGACTGGAAAAAAAAAAAAAAAAAGTCTTTACCTCCCTGGGTAATGCTACTTGGATTTACTACTGAGGGAAAAAAAAAACAAATATGCATATAATTCAAAAAATATTCTATACTTCAAAGGTAACAGTTTGATTTAATTTAAAGTCTCCAAACAAAAAAAAAAAAACTCCACATAACTTTACCGATCTGCCTTTTGGAACAAACATTGCTATGTTGGTGTTTCAGAGCGAGAAATAATCATTTTTGCACCAAAGAAGCAAGACTATGGAAGCCCGACGGGGTCATGGTTAAATGGAAACTATATTGTGCACAATGTTATTCACTGTGTGAGTAATTTTACAGAACAACTACAGATGAGTCAGCTGTCTAGAAAAAAATGTTTCATTAAATAAACCAAAATGACTAAGTCTGACTTAGAGGTAAGATCTTAAGCCCAAGTCCAAGTCTGAGCCCAAAATGTCAATCATTACGTTTGGGTCGGGCTTCTCTCTCGCTGACTAAAAAAAATATATGTTTATAAAAATGTATACTAAAACGATGTGTGGATATTAAACTAAGGAATACTTGTTAAAAAGTAAATAATTTGGATAAAACAGATAAGGTGCTGTAAGGTAATTGCTATTTAACTACTAAACAGGAGCCGCAGACCAGAGTCCTTCCTGTCTCTATCTATTATCCACCCCTCATTGTTCTTCTTTGTCTCTCTGCCTCTCTCTCTCTCTTAAGGACGTACTGCTGCTGTGGTTTATGGCCCAATTTTCAACCCGTCAAAAAATGACGGACGGCTTTAAAATTTTCCCGTCAACTCTTAAAAAAATCTGTCAATGATGGAAAATTGTCAGTTAATGTAACTTCTGCAGACACAGAAATATAAAAGATGTAAATGTTTATACAGTCTTGTTTAACTTTTCGTTACAAAAGACAGGCTTTAATTTGTTATCCAGAGTCCTCACAAATAAAATATGTAATTTTGGGTTTGCTTCGGGCTCGGGCCTGCAAATCAAGTTATTTGGTCGGGCTCGGGCTGGATTTTTTAGGCCCGATCTTACCTCTAGTCTGACTCCAGAAATTTGCTTTATAGACCTCCATTTAGGCCTGCGATGATTAAGTTGTGTATTGGTGATTGGAGGGTTGGTAGATGATTTGCAGGATATCAAGGTGATTTTTAAAAACAACAACCAAAAAACGTCGCTCAAATTGTGCATTAAGGTTTTTCTGTGTGATATACATGATTGTTAGAGAAGATCCTCTTACAAACAGAACAACAGTCCACTTTCTCTTCTTCTCTAAGCACGGGCTATCACTGTCAGCGCTAAGATGACAACGACGCCACACTTTTTTTTCCCACTATGTGGTACCGGCTCTACTCGGGTCCGTTCTACTCTGGATTCATGTGCTGCATTTCCACAGTATTTCCTGCATTTCCTATAGTGGAACCATCTCATCTTGTTACTCCGATACGGTGCGTTACTTCCGTGTCGTCTGCTCAGAGAGTTGCTGAAAACTCACTCATTGCGTGTTTTCTCGTCCGAGTTTTTTTTTTTTTTTTAATACTTTATTGTTTCAATATCCATAACATTTTACAATTGTCTCCTGGTTAATCACACTTTTTTGTTTATTTTCCCCACCCTGTGCGTGAAGTAAAAAGGAAAAAAAAGGTACAAACCAAGAAATGTAGGCCTATATATAGAAATTTTAAATGAATAAATAAAGTAGAGTAAAAATAATGATAGTAAATAAATAACAATACAATTATCTAAGTCCAACTTATCAGTAGCATCTTCAATAAAGATGATTAACATTGTTATCGCCACCATTAGATAAACCAATTAAGCAATCAAGTTTGGTAGAGAGTTATAGATGCATATTAGTAAAAAAAAAAAAAGGAAAGAAAATGAAAATAAAAATAAAGGAATAAATGAATGTAAATAAAACAAATAAGTAACTCGTCTGAGTTTTTACGTCTGCCACCACAGACCATGGTCTAGTTTTGTTCTGTCATCATGTGGATTCCTGTATCACTATTCACCGTCTACTTCCGCATCTGATTTTTGTAAAATGGCGGGTCACAGAGAAAACTGTCTGACCAATCAGTGTCTGCACTGGTTCTACGTCATGGTTTAGTATCACTTGGGACCACAGCGGAGGTGATACCAAAAAAGTAGTGTCAGGTACCAGATACTTTTTCAGAATGGAAACCCAAAAGAGCCGAGCCGGTACCATGTTGGGGAAACGCTCCATACGGAAGCAGCCAGTTTGCTCATACTTTGAGATTGTTCAACAGAGTAACTGCAAATAAATATTGTTTTAATGTATTGAAATGTTGACAAAGCCTTGCATAATTCCTATTCCACACATACACACACAAAATAAAGAAACTCAGAGCTGTTGAGGAAGAATATAAGCTTTGTGTTCAACTAAACAGGCCCAGGTTTCACACTAAGTAAAGTGACACTACATTTTCATTATATTTCAATAAATATACATTTTGTGACATTTTTATTTGGTGGTGTACCTTGTGTGATTTTTCTAATGTCAAATATGTGCCGTGGCACGAAAAAGGGTTGGGAAACACTGCATTAATTACTGCAACACATTCAAGACAAAGCATGAATACTAAAGATTTCACCCCTTTGTTGTCATTGGGATGAAAGGCTTCAGGTGAAAATAGGCCTGAAAATACTGAAAACATCCTCTGACTTTAACTTGGTAAATCAACACTGTCAAATTCACTGATTTACATTGCAGATCCAGTTCATGTCCCCCAAATACAAGCAGCGTGTCCCCACAATTCAGCTGCACAAGTTTACAGCCTCGTATAAAGTGTGGAAAAAATGGCACAAGGCAAGAGGGGAAGAAACACGGAGAGAGGAAGGGACCTTGATGCACTGCAAAATCAATACGTCTTTACTTGCGCGGCCTCAGATTATCATCCCCACATTACATCACAGTAATATCCCCCTGCTTATACTGTAATTCAGACCAAGGCCAGACAGTCTCATCCGCGGGGGACGTCACATGCAGCTGGAAGCTTTTAATGCTCACAATACTTATGGTATGGATGGATGGGGAGTAATCAAAAGCAGCCTCGTGTCAGCTGTATGTGACCGAGGATGACCCATCTGAGGACATAAAGAGGATATGACAGCTTTGGGTAAACTGCACCTTGGATAAATAAAGTATTATCTGCGCAAAAGTTGAATCTGGCTATGCAGGTTTAACACAATAAAGTAAGATCAAATAGAGGAGATACAAGAACAGATGATATGGTCTCAGGGCTACAGCAGTACGTGACTTTGCACATGTGGCTGTTGGTTCATAGCGTGCAGACTGCTTCAAGTTTTTTCCGCCGCTGTAACATATGCAGTCTATTTTTATACAGACTCAATCTGTTAGATAATATATGGAAGGTTCAGAACGAAGGCACGACACCTTTGACTCGTGGGCAATTAACACTGTTCATTTACCCTTTATTGGACAAGACAGTAGTCACTTTACCATTAAGCCATAAAGACCCAAACATCCACTAACATACCATAATAATTTACTGATGTAATATGTTTAATATGTGTTAATCCACTAATTCTATTAATACATGTAAATAATTGGTGTAAAATACAGTTTTTCATCTTTTCATGGTCATCAGATATGACCCATTTGGACATTCAGAGGCTCTGTAGTTACCATGGAAACACAGTCATCTTCTACAGCATTGATTCACCAGTAAAACCCATGGAGTTTCAGAATCAGATTCCCTTGATTGTCATTGTAAAAGCCATTACAATGAGATTTGTGCGCATCTCTGACAGTTCCTTGTATAAAATATTTCTAAAATATCCAATCTGTGCTTAACAGCTGCAGAATTATTTATTTAAATAGAGTTTGAACAATGACAGTGAGTGGACACACTTATCTAAGTCTTTTTTTGATATAATAATCGTCAATTTTATTCTGAGCGTTATGAATATTTATGTTTAGCAAATAAAATGTCAGCAAATACCTGATATTCACTGAAAAAATACTAAGTACAGAGGATAATACAATAATAAATGGTGATAAACCACTTGAAGATGGTTAAATATAGAGAAAAAAAAACATTTTGGACCTGACACAAATGTCACACTGGGTCCTTATGGGTTATGTTTATGTGCAAAACAATATTTACTAAATGTTGGGGGGAAAAAAACCCAAAAAACAGATAATAATATCAGTATTTCCATTAAACCACAGAAAAAATGCAATGGTTTGTTTATTTATTTTGGTGATAAACGTAAATATGTTGATTGGTTTGGATTTACCGATATATTCATCATCATTATTATTCTATAATACCCCTCTATATTGTACTAAATTATAAAATTATTCCGTTTCCTGGTGTCTCCTCACATTGCACCATGTTTCTTTTAACGTCTGCCCACATTATTTTGATCTTGTCTATGCATGTGCTGATGTCACTATAACAATTGCCTATGTATACATATATATGTATATGTGTGTTGAGTATGAAGTAAATTGAAAGAAATTGTATGTTTTATGGACATTTGACATTTCATCTATTATATTATTGGAAGAAAAATATTTAAAAAATTCATAAATAAATTGACCTTTGACCTCCTTTTTCCAAAATGTAACCACATCTATTCTGGGTCACTGGCAATGTATAGCTAAACCCTTTTTTGTATGAATTCAACCCATAGTTTTGTTGCTAGAGACGACAACAAACAAACAAATAATTTATAAACAATACCCCTTGCCTTGTCTTCAGGGGGGCGGGGTAAATATTTCTAAAAGTCCATCTAGACTGAAGATACACACTCGTATGAAAGGCTGCATTATATCAATTTTTCTTTTCCATTTGCAGTTCCTGTTGATCAGTACAGCAGCAGGAATCTTTTCTCCACTAACACAGTGTGGGTGGGTTTGAATCTTAATAAGTCAGTAACTTTTTCTACAGCAGTCTTTACTTTTTTTCTTCTTTTTCCAAGCCGGCGTGATCCAGCATGATGTCTTCAGTCTCTCCTGCAGAGAGAAGGTGCCAGACAGAGGCCTTGAGCGAGTCAGTCACTTTTCCTTTTGTGTTGCTCAGCAAGAGTACATCCCTTCATTAGACTGCATCTCTTGACAGCACTTCATGCTTCTGCAGCTTCTTTGACAGCTGAGTGGTGCATAAGCGTGACACTCCCACCTACACTCTGTTCATGCCTGGCTAGCTGCTCACTGCTATGGACACATACTATAAACATATAGAATCAACCATGTCCTATGTTATAGTAACACATTAAGTAACACTACATTTACTGCAACATGACTAGAAATTGTCACTGAAGGGGGGGTGGGGATGATAGATGATGAGGGAACAAATTATACTGCATGTTATTTTAATAAGGGTTAATGAGTATTTTATGCTAAATCCAATTTAATATACAATTGCCATTTTCTATAAATGTAATCCTTTCGTGCACAGTGTCCAAAGGGGTTCTCTTTTATCTTCATAGATTTTGTTGTTTTAGTTCTATATCAGTCAACCCAGTGGATAATTATGCACCATCCCATTCACTGACATTCAGATCATTACTGTAACGTTGCTGTTCTAGATAAACCTGATCGGCACTAACATTTCTAATTATTATTAGACTGGAAATTTTTTAATTTTTAATTTTTAATTAATTTTTTTTCTATTTTCTGCATATTAGCTCCATGCAGATATGCTAAAATGTGAGAATACATCATATAAGCAGCATTAAAATCGTTTTTATTTCATCACTTTTCCACAGTATATCAGTAAATACATGTTTCTTTGCTTCTAAAATTAATGGAGCACATAGTATCCAATATCATTTTTATAATTCCATAAAAACACATTCTTTAAAAAAAAATATTTTTTTTTCATGTTGAAAGAAGAATAAAAACACCCATTCATGTAAGAAAGGATTAAAATTATGTTTTTACTTAGTGTCTACCATACTGCTGAAACCTATAAATTAAAATAATAATTTAATAATAAATTTCTCTCCGGAATGAATGAATGAATGAATGAATGAATCTTTCTTTCTTTCTTTCACTAAAGAAAACATTTCTGACAAAGCCACTGAACGTGTAGGATTTTAAACAGCTAATATAACCAACATAAGTTCTGACTCTGCAGGCAAGCATTCGACGCTGCTGAAAGAATTGGAGCTGAGATTGAAATCAAATCCACAAGGCCGTCTGTGATGCGAACCTGAGAATGTCGGATGCCTGTAATTCATAATGTATTATCCCTTCAGGTAGTGAAAGTCTACTGTGGCGCTTGTATTCATCCCAAAACAACAGTCGGCTTCGATAGCAATGGCAATGTGAGGACAAAGAGAAATCAATGTGCTGGAGAAACCAGATTCATGTGCTTACTGATGGATAATCAGGGTTTACACCGCCATGTCTGAGTGCTTATAAAGCTGGAGATGTCTACATCAGCAGGGATTTCAGGTAACAAAAACATCCTTGTGGAAAAAGAACACAGAGATAATGTCCCCACACAATTACAAATGCTGCCATAAATAAAGACGCAGCCAATGATCCAATAGAAAAGTCAGAGTTGTTCGGAAAATGCGTCAAACTTTGCAAAAAAAAAAAAACACAGCAGGCCTCGCTGATGAGGATATTATCAAAATAAAAGCATTTACTGAGGTGATTCGCCTGTGAAGCAGTTTTAAAATGTGCCTGTTAAGTGTTAATATTTGTTCACACCTCTGCTGCATTCCATAAAAGATTGCTCGATAATAATAATCATCAAATCAAACCGCAGCTTCTGCCTGTTTTTACTTCGGAGAGAAACAATTTCAATGGTTTTGAAATGAAAAGAATTCAGAAACATTCATATAACAGAAGTGTGTTTAATTTCAGTACTTCCACAGAACACCCACTGTCTTATGATTCATTTAGCTGACCTTCAAATGACACACAAAACATTCCAGGTTATTTTCATCTTTTTTTTTTTTTTTTTAACCCATAAAGACGCAAACACCCACCAACGACCAGAACCATCTACCGATCTAAAAGGTTCAGCACCTGTTGATCCATTAAACCTATTGACACATGAAAATAATTGGTGTAAAATCCAGTCATCAGATATATCCCATATGAACGTTCAGCGGTTCTGTCGTTACCATGGAAACACTATCATCTTCTACAACACTGATTGACCGGTAAAACCCATGGAGTTTTAACAATGATAGTGGATGGACACATTTATTTTATTAATCCAACAAGGTTCATAGTGTCTATGTTCTTAGAGTTTATTTAGTTTTCTTTTGTATCTCAAACCGCAGTCATTGTGAAACACACCACCATATGACACCTCTGATAAAAACGGAATTTTACCGCTGAAACATGTCAGGTATGAGAAACTGAATATGCGTCTGATACAAAAGAAAACCAAATAAAACATTTGATTCATGTTCAGTTAATGATGACAGAATGAATGAATGAGAAAAAAGTGACTTTTTATTTCGGTTTTCTGTGTTTTTAATATAATAACCCTCAACTTTAATCTGAACTGTTATGAACATTTACATCGTTAGTGGATTAAAAATAGGAAACTACCTGATTACCTTCACCAAGGAGGTTATGTTTTTGCCTGGGTTTGTTTGTCTGTTTGTCCATTCGTTAGTTAGCAACATAACTCAAAAAGTTATGGACGGATTTTGATGAAATTTTCAGGATTTCTTGGCAATGGCACAAGAAAAAACTGATTAATTTTTGGGGGTGATCCGGAAGAAATCCAGGATTCTGGATCACTTTGAACTTTTCATTTACATTGGGGTCAATGGGACCAAAAATTTGTTTCTCAGTATCTCGGTTAATTATTGACCAAAACTAATGAAATTTTCAGGAAATGTTCGCTCTGAGACAAGGAA